>OX451215.1:33738056-33928646 GCA_949628195.1 Phasia obesa
CTAAAGCTTTCCTCTTGTTCCATATAAGCAAGGCGAATTCATACATAATTCAACTACAACAAAACAACAACTTTGACATTAGAATAGCAGGTATGAAACAATATATTTTTGACAAGACATTAGCAAAAACACGATAGCAAAAAATAATCACCTGGGCTATCGCCTCCACCCGGTATGAATTCGCCTTGGATATAAGCTGCTAAATATTAAAGAAAAATACATATCATATAAGAGGAGAGCTTTAGTTGGCGGCAGACTGACTTGGTTCTCACCAACTGACGATAGATGATTGAATACAATTTTTCTCATATTCTTAACTTAAGCCTGACTTCAAAAATTCATTTGTATGTTAAAGAAATAGGTCGACTAATAAAATTTAAATATGCTTTATTTTTTTGAAAACTTTGAAGTATTTTTTTAGTGGGGTAAGATTTAGTGAGAAATCGAATGGAAGTGGTCTCAGACCCAACCCGAAATGTTTCTGAAGACACATAATTAGTTTTTCAGTGTGTAATTTGAGTAAATTTTTTTCAAAATTTGCAATTTCGGAGTCATAACAGGTACATATGTTCAGTATATTCAGTTACACTCGTAAAAACCCGTGTATTAAAAAAGGGAAAACTCTTAAACGGCTCTCCTGTAAAATTGACTCTTATACCTTTAGGTAATTGCTCTTTGCGGGGTCACATAGGTATGTACATACAATTGTAAAATTATAATTTCTAAAAATCACTAAACATTCACAATAAATTGTAAATATATACAATCACTTACTAATATTATAATCACATGGTATGCAATTTTACATTTTTGAAATGTATTTACGACGAAACACCAATAGTCGGTAATCACTTGAGTAGAGTACATTTTAGGCATAAAATTTGATTTTTTTTTTAGAAAAAAGATCACATTGGAATTTATTTTCTCTCTTCTTTGTAAAGTTTTATGTTTTTTCTAACATGCAAATACACAGTTATTTGTGTGTAGTTGGTAAAAACAGTGGGCTCCTTTCATGTTTGGCGCTCGGCCAAAGTTTAGCAAAAAATTATACAAATGTGCCGGAATTATGAAAAATAAAAGAGAAAATAAAAAGTAAGAATAAGCTTGAATATGTTGATGTTATAAAAATAGTTTAGAAATAAACTTAAACAAGAATTTAGTTAAAAACTCTGTGTGAAGATAATGATGAACTAATGGGTGATTTTTTTGAGGTTAGGATTTTCATGCATTAGTATTTGACAGATCACGTGAGATTTCAGACATGGTGCCAAAGAGAAAGATGCTCAGTATGCTTTGACATTTCATCATGAATAGACTTACTAACGAGCAACGCTTGCAAATCATTGAATTTTATTACCAAAATCAGTGTTCGGTTCGAAATGTTCAAATGTGACAAATTTTGTTCAGCGATGAGGCTCATTTCTGGTTGAATGGCTACGTAAATAAGCAAAATTGCCGCATTTGGAGTGAAGAGCAACCAGAAGCCGTTCAAGAACTGCCCATGCATCCCGAAAAATGCACTGTTTGGTGTGGTTTGTACGCTGGTGGAATCATTGGACCGTATTTTTTCAAAGATGCTGTTGGACGCAACGTTACTGTGAATGGCGATCGCTATCGTTCGATGCTAACAAACTTTTTGTTGCCAAAAATGGAACAACTGAACTTGGTTGACATGTGGTTTCAACAAGATGGCGCTATATGCCACACAGCTCGCGATTCTATGGCCATTTTGAGGGAAAACTTCGGAGAACAATTCATCTCAAGAAATGGACCGGTAAGTTGGCCACCAAGATCATGCGATTTGACGCCTTTAGACTATTTTTTGTGGGGCTACGTCAAGTCTAAAGTCTACAGAAATAAGCCAGCAACTATTCCAGCTTTGGAAGACAACATTTTCGAAGAAATTCGGGCTATTCCGGCCGAAATGCTCGAAAAAGTTGCCCAAAATTGGACTTTCCGAATGGACCACCTAAGACGCAGCCGCGGTCAACATTTAAATGAAATTATCTTCAATGTCATGGACCAATCTAACGTTTCAAATAAAGAACCGATGGGATTTTGCAAATTTTATGCGTTTTTTTTTTTTTTAAATTTCTCAAGCTCTTAAAAAATCACTCGTTATATATTCCCTATAAAAAATAAAACAAAAACATTTGCGCTTTTATATAAGTTTCACATCCCTTCTTAGTATAAGTTTAATTTAATGAAATAGTAAAAAAAATAATCTTCAACTACTATTAGTAGTCAGATAGGAGAGAATAAATTTCGCCAAAATCGATTCAAAAAACGCCAAAATCACCAAAATGATTTTTTGTTACATTTTGCTAACAAAATATACCAAAATTTTTTTATTTTTTTTTTTTTTTTAATTTTAAAAATATTTTGAATAAATCAACAAATAAAATTTTATTGAACTAGCTAAAATTCGCTCAAATACATACATGTATATATACTATGTATATATTTTATTTCAAACAAAACAAAAAAGAAATTTTGGTTAACATAATTAAAAGAATTCTGAAGTTAGAGCTTTTTCATATAACGAATATGCTGTCATCGTTCTTTTATTTGGATTTTATTGCGCTATTTCAAGTAATTTTTAGCTATATCTGACAACCCTGCAATACATTGGTGATTAAGCCAGTGATTGTTTAAACCACTATGTATTTTTAGTTAATGCTTGCCGATATCAGCCCCCTGACGCGCTCATACAGTTGTGGTTACATTGAATAAACAATAGCCCTGGAGGGAGTATAAGTAAAAAAATGTCACAAATTCAAACACAAACTTACAATATAAGTTATTTTTTTTTTGAAAGTGTTATAAGTCCACTTTTAAAAAAAAACTAATTTAACGGTAATTTTGCTCAAATATTTCTTTTCAAAGTGGAATAAGTCCATTCCTAATAATTATTTACAATTATTATTGATTATTGTTACTTCAGTGCAAGCTGCTCGTTAGGAGATATTTAAAATATAATTTTTTAGGGATCCGTCCCCACAGTGTAAAAAACATAACCCTATTGTTTTCGCTACAATGTCTGCCCGTCTTTTAGCGCCTTTTATTTCTGCAACCGTAATAGGTAGACTTTTGAAATTTTCACAGATGTATAACTATTGCCACTATAGCAACAAAAACTAAATCTTATAGGGTGTTCCGACGTGTTATTCACGTATATGTGATTATTTCTTGAACTGTAGGAGGCATACACTTCAAATTTACAAACAGTAATTAAAACTTAGTTCGTTATATAAAGAAGTCTAAAAAAATAAACCTAAAAATTAAAGTCTGTTCCGATAGTGACGTGATTTACATGTATATGGCCTAAGTTTTTAACCATAATAGGTAGACTCTTGAAATTTTCACTGTGGCCGCTATAGCAGTAGAAGGCAACCACTTAAAATTTGCAGATAGCGACGTGATTTGCATGTATATGGCTTAATTTCTTAACGATAATAGGTGGACTCTTGAAGTTTTTACAGGAGGTGTATTACTATGGTTACTGTAACAAATGGTAGAAATTAAAGGGTGTGCCGACAGTAACGTTATTTGCATGAATATGTCCTAATTCTTTAATCATAATAGATAGACTCTTGAAATTTTCACAAATGTCGTATTACTATGACCCCTATAAAAAACAGTAAAAATTAAAGGGTTTTCCGACAGTGACGTGATTTGCATGTATAATGCCTTATTTTTTGAACCGTAATAGGAAGACTCTTCCAATTTGTACAAAGGATGTGTTGCCACGGTCGCTACGAAAATTATTAAAAATTAAAGGATGTCCCAAAAGTGACATGTTTTTCACGTATAGTGAGTTTTTTTAATTGTAATAGGTAGACTTTTAATATAATCATAGATAGAGAATATATAACAAATATAACAAATAACAAAATTAAAGAGTGTACCGACAGAGAGATGATTTGTACGTAAATATTTCTTGAACCGCAATAGGTACGCGTCTGATATTTTTATAGAAAACGTATTACCATGGCCGCTATAACAGAAACTACTAAAATTTATAGGGTGTTCCAATAGTGATGCAATTTTTTATTTTATAATTATTGAATTTTTAAAGTTGTAATAAACTTAGTACAAAACCCTGCGTGTGTAAGTCTAACTCGAACTTTACTTATTTATTTATTTAAAGATGTTAACGAAGTAAAAATGCATTTTTACATTTTTAATGTAACTGAAATAAACCTGGTTATTTAAATGTATTCATTTTAACTATAACTTTTTACATAAGAATCTATTTTAGTAAAGCTTATGTTTATAAAAATATGGACTTTAATTTTCTCTTATTTTTATATCTTTTTTTATATCCATGTGGAGCTATAAAAACGTTAATTTCTTTATATAAGTTTAGTAATTATTATTTCTTAATGTAAATTTCATTAAGAAAAAGGTGTATAGGCAAACAACGTCATTCAAATTGATTAAAGTTGATCAATATTTTTAAATTGATTTAAACACAAACCCTTAAATATCTCAATATTAAAAAATGGACTTATACCACTTACAAAAAAACAACTCATATGATGGTAAATGTTTGGGCTCCACTATTTTAAATTAATGTTTTAATAATGCCACTACTAGCAGTATAGCTTCGGTAGCAAGGGCATTTTCTTTTATTTAAAAAAAAAATCATTAAGTTTGGTATTCTTTACTAGATTCCGATTTTTTTTAAGACATTAAATAAAATCTTAAATGTTACTTTATAATTTTATTGTTTTTGAAATATCCCAGTGTTTAAAATAAATTAATCAAGTGCGAGTTAGACTCATGCACTTAGGGTTCCGTACTACGTTTAGTAGAACTTTAAAAATTCAAGTTGTTCATTTTTTCATGTCTTATGAGTCACCCTTTAATTTTAAAATTAAAGTCATAATTGCATCACTGTTAGAACACCCTTTAAATTTTAGCAATTTTTGTTATAGCGGCCATGGTAATACACTATAGAAATATACATAAATCTACTTATTGCGGTTCAAAAAATAAGGTGCTATACGTAAGAAACCATGTCACTATTAGAACACCCTTTAATTTTTAGTAATTGTCATAACGGCCATGGCATCACATATTCTATACAAACTGGAAGAGTCTACTTATTACGGTTAAAAAAATATGTCGTTATACATGCAAAACACGTCACTGTCGACAAAACCCTTTAAATTTTTATTGTTTTTATAGGGGTCATAGTAATACACCATTTGTGAAAATTTCAAGAGTGTATCTATTATGGTTAAAAAAATAGTCAATGTGCATGTAAATCACGTCACTGTCGGCACACCCTTTAATTTTTACTATTTGTTATAGTGGTCATAGTAATACTCATCCTGTAAAAACCTCAATAGTCTACCTACTATCGTTCAAAACCTATGCCATATACAAATACAAATCATGTCACTAACGGAACACCCGTTAATTTTTAGGTTTAATATTGTATACCTGCTTATAATGCGAACATAGTTTAAATCACTGCAAATTTTAAGTGCTTGCTTCCTGTAGCTCAAGAAATAATGATATATAGGTAAATAACACGTCACTTTCGCAATACCCTATAAGTTTTAGTATTTCTTGCTATAGTGGCCACAGTTATACGCCTTTTGTGAAAATTTCAAGAGTCTACCTACTATGGTTCAAAACTTAGGCCTTATACATGCAAATCACACCACTATCGGAACACCCTTTAATTTTTAGGTTTATTTTTTTAGACTTGTTTATAAAGCGAACTAAGTTTTAATTACTGTTTGTAAATTTTTAGCGTATGCCTCCTACAGTTCAAGATATAAATACATATTCGTGAATAACACCTCTATATGGGAACACCCTATAAGTTTTAATTTTTTTGCTATAGCGGCCACAGCTATACACCTTCTGTGAAAATTTCAAGAGTTTACCTATTGTGGATCAAAACTTAGGCCTTATACAGGCACCACTATCGGACCACCCATTATTTTTTAGTTTTATTTTTTTATAGTTGTTTATATAGTGAACTAAGTTTTAAATACTGTTTGTAAATTTCAAGTGTATTCCACCTACAGTTCACGAAATATGCACATATTCGTGAATATAAAATTTAGTATTTGCTACTATAGCGGCCACAGCTATACACCTTCCGTAAAAATTTCAAGCATCTACCTATTATGGTTCAAAACTTAGGCCTTATACATGCAATTCACACCACTATGGGAACACCCTTTAATTTTTAGTTTTATTTTTTTATAGTTGTTTATATAGTGAACTAAGTTTTAATTACTGTTTGTAAATTTCAAGTGTATCCCACCTACAGTTCACGAAATATGCACATATACGTCAATAACACCTCTCTCTTGGAACACCCTATAAGTTTTAGTATTTGTTGCTATAGCGGCAACAGCTATACATCATCTGTGAAAATTTCAAGAGTCTACCTATTACGGTTCCAGAGATAAAAGGCGCTGAAAGACGGACAGACATTGTAGCGAAAACAATAGAGTTACGTTTTTACACTTTGTATACGGAACCCTAAAAAGGCTCAATAAATTTAACTTTAACAATGCCAAAAATTCCGAAAGTAGACCAATGATCAAATAACTGGTTTTTACCAACTAAAACATTAACATTTGAGTATAGAAAACACAAAAATACTTTGTTGTTGCAAGCAATAGAGAGTAAAAACTAACTGCAAAAACAATTTTTCTTTATTTAGAAAAACTTTAGGAAAAATGCAATAAAAACATAATTTCGAGTTACTCGTTTTTATTGAATAAATTAAGAAGAAAAAAGTAACGACAATATTTTGTTAAAACTAGTTTCAATTACAACCCACTACACTCACCAAATTTACATGGAAACTTTTGTTTAATTTGCCAAACAGTTACAAATACAAGTCTATTAACCCTTAAATGGTCTTAGGAAATAACTCTTTTGTGTGCTACATAAGTGCATAAATAGCTATTTAGGTGATTTAGAATTACCGCAAAGAAAGTTTAAAGATGCTTGATCTTTATCAGTTTAATAGTTTTGAATTGGTGTGTAGACACACCAATTCAAGTGATTAACGGCCCGCTGCACAAAAAACAAATGACATCAGATTCAATTACTTACAAGGCACAGTGGCACATTTTTCAAAAAGCCTTAGCAAAAACACATCATATTAAATTCTTAAATAATTGAGCTAGAGCCGCTTAAAGTAGGCAATTTTTAAGTCAGCAATAAAAAGCAGAAATTTAACAATATTTGATCGTTTTCAAATGAAAATTTCCGATCATTATTTTTCTATTATGCTTTAAAAATATATGTAATTTGAATGAAATAACTAAGGAAATAGTTTATTTGGTCTTTTTCTTTATCAGAATAGACAAAATCGTTCGGAAGATTAATGGATCGATTATGAATGGCAACCCAACCTCAGTTGTGTCGTCAGTTGCCGAAATTGTATTACGTATGGCAACTGGCAACTTAAAGTTGTTAATTTCAGTTGTCAAATTGGCAACCATAAATTTGTGGTTGCTGTACATTTTTTTTTTTTCAAAAAAGACGGTAAAAGTGAAGAAAAGTAGGTATATTTTTCATATAATTTTGTATATTTAATAGTTTATATAAATATTTAAAACATAATTTATATAATACACTTACATACATACGTATGTATTTTTTTTAAATTGTAGATTTCAAAACCGTAAAATAACACAACACTTCAGCAGCACTTTCATTATTTCATCTTGCAAAAAAACTACTTCAAAAGAGATAGAAGGGCACCAATTCTAAACTAAAAATGTAAGAAGTAATCTGTAAGAATTATATTTAAACCAAATATGCGAATGTCAAGCCTCTCCTTATTACTGTTCAAAAGTTAAGCTATTTTCACCAGCATCTGTCTTTTACGGGGACACATTAAAGCCTCTGTCTATAACGGTTTCAAAGATAGGGTCACATAGACCAAATAACATAACCTATTGGGACACCCTTTAATTTACAATTTTAAATTGAAGATCTGTTGTTCTAGAGGACTTGTCCACAAAGATTCTTTTTAAGTTTCATCTATCTGTCTATAACGGTTCAAAAGTTTTGGCCATATATATTAGATTACATGAACTATTGGGACATCCTTTACATTATAATTCCAAATATTTATACTTGTTATTATACCAGAGAAAGTAGTGCCTAATTTTCAAGTGTTTGTGTTTAACGGTTCAAAAGATAGGGCCATATAGATCAAATTACATAATTTATGGGGACACCCTTTAATTTCTAAATTCAAATTGTATACTTGCTATAGTGCAATACAGGTTCCTTGTAAATTTCAGCTGTCAGTCTATAACAGTTCAAAATTGTGGCCCCATACATAGAATTACATTAACTATTTGGACACCTTTTAATATCCAAATTCAAATTTTATACTTTTTGTTATAGCCGACTTAGCAATACAGGTTCTTTGTAAATTTTAGCGGTCTGTGTACAACTGTTCAAAAAAAATGGCCATATACATCAAATTAAATGAACTATTGGAGCACCCTTTAATTTAAAATTTTGAATATTTATACGTTTTATTATAACGGTCATAGTAATCGACATTCTGTCAAATTTTTAAGGTTTTGTCTATCTCTTTCCGTCCCAAGCAATTTCAAAATTGGGCGGATGTCAATGAAATTTTTATTATAAAATAGGTAAAATTAAAAACTGTAAAAATATATTTTTTATGTCCATACAAAGTTTATGTCTTTAGAAACAGGATATACACATATGCGCCCTGAGATTTCACTTGGTCTAGATAATAACATATAAAATGCTCTTCAACCCATGAACAAATTTACCTATACATTTGTGTAGGTAGGGACGGAAAGGGCTATAACGGCTCAAAAAATAGGCCCATATAGGTCAAATTACGTTACCTATGGGGGCACCCTTTTAATTCGAAATTCATTTTTTTATTAATTTCTGCTGTTGGGAGCTATAACGAGATACCCAAAAAATCATGTATGTTGTATGGGAACACCCTTTTGTTTTTAATATAATGAACTGTTTTTAAAACAGGACCAAACTGAATGCACAACCTTTCAAATAAAGAACAAAATTTTAAAATCGGTTCAGGAATGGCTGAGTTCTGCGGTTACATACATAAAAAATCAACATTCAGACGAATCCTTCTTTTTTGAAGTCGGTTAAAAGGGAAAAAATTTAAAATAACAATTAAAAGAAAAGGTTTACAGCTTAAATTAATTCTTACACACATTGGCACACCAACAGAAGCACTCAAGACTTTCTGTCAAATTCCGTATTATTTATAATTTATATTCTCTTATCCCACTTACTTAAGGCCATGACTCACTATCATACACAGTCGTTCGATAGGTCATAAATGGCATATGCTCTGAAAAAGTATGATAATGCGGATTAGAAGTGAATGTGTGTGATAGACTTTTTTTAAAGTCTATAAAATTTGATAACCTTTTGAAAAAAATCATAAAATTTTTATTTTTCCATGGGATCAGAGTTGCAAACTCTTGTTTAATGCAGAAGATTTTACATACTAGTTCTCTTAAAATAATTTACTAGATCTTGCACATTTCCTAGCTAATCAGCGTTGCCATTTTGGTCCAATTGGAACAAATTTGGTCCAAAAATTTCAAAATTGGTCCGATGGTCGGACCTATTTAATTATTTAATTATTAACGACGTTTTAAAAGTTTCCTAAACTAGTTGAATGTGATCCTGATTTAATAGCAGCGGAATGGAATTTGCTGCGGCTCAGCGAAATAAAAATTTCCGCTAATTTAAATACTAATGACTTTTGGCAAGAAATAGCATCAATAAAAAACGGTTTAAACGAAAAATGTTTTGGAAATATTTCTAATTATACCCTTCACCACAGGTGGAAAGGGTATATATAAGTTTGTCATTCCGAGTGTAATTTCTGCAATATTCATTTCCAACCACTTAAAGTATATATGTTCTGGATCCTTATACATAGAGAATTTGATTAAGCGATGGCCGCTTTTTTTCGAAAATTTTCGTATTGCAATTCAGCAACATCGGATCATTACTTTGAAAGCTGCAGGCCAAAAAACACGCCCACCTATATTTTTTCACTTTTTTTTAATTTTTTTCGGCTTAATGATTCTTTTTTTTCTTTTTTTGTCAAATAAATATTAGACCGCGACAGGTAGATCGCAAAGAGTGCATACAGATCTGCTTTGAATACACATATAGGTAGCCAGTTCAATAAAATTTAAAAACAAAAATTTTAAATTTAAAAAAAAAAATTTTTTTTAAACATTTACAAAAAACTTTACAAACAATTACATAATATATTTTAATATTAAGAATATATGTATGTATACAGAGTAACATATTTTTTTAAATGCGTTTGATTTTTAAATAGATGAGATCTCTGTTTTAAAACTTAGATGCATTTAACACATAGTCAACATCAGGATACCGACTACAAACTGTCAAAAATAAAATACGCACGTTTAAAGGTAAACGATTATTTTAAAGCCAGTATAGATTGCTACATGGCTACACGACCACCGTTGTGGCTGTCGTAAACTTAGACTAATTTCTATTTTATTCAACAAAAAAAATGTAACAAAATTGCAAATTACAAATTCATATCCAAACAAAAATTTTGAAGGAAGTATTTAAAATTTTTTAAAAAAGTTATTTGATTTTATAAAAGCAAAATAAGTATTTCTACAACAATGTAGACAACACGACGACAATTGTAGCCAACGGAATTTGTTTTCATTTAGCTGCGTCGCCGCTGTCTTCTCTATCTTCAAAGTATGAATAATGAGTTTTTTCTCATACGACTTAATTTATGTAAAGAGTCAACAATGTGGATAATGCTGTACATGTCTGTATAAATAAAATCACCGTGGTGAAGGGTATAGAAGATTCGGCACGGCCGAATTAATTTGTTATCTCTGCCACATAGCTCCAATGCAGCTGAACGCAACTTTAACTCTATCCCTTATAAAAACCAAATTAAGAAATAAACTGGATGTAAATACTATCAACAGTATTATGTCTTGCAAAGAAATTATTGAAATAAATAATCCACACTATGTGTGGTCAGCAAAAAGAAACATACCTAATCAAATAAAAAATAATTTAATTTTAAGTGCTAATGAAATATTATTCCGAAATAATTTTTTATAGTTACCATTCTTTGTCCTACAAATGATCAATTTGTAGGACAAAGAATGTTAACAGATTGAAAAATTTGTTGATATTAATGTATTTAATACATGCCAAGGATCATACCTAATGTGTTATGTTTCATTATTCTTTTTTAAAAGTAAATGTAGAATACATACACAAAAAGACTGAAAAAGATTATTTGATTTCTAGTTAAATGTAGTTATTTATAAATTTCATTATATATATTTTTTTTATATGAATTTTATTTGAACTATTTTTGAATTAATTATTTAGGCTTAAGTTCTTAATTATAAAGAGATAAAGAAAAATTAGATACCAGCAAAGCAGAATGCATTTTCTAGACAGCTACGTCCGTCATCAGTACTCTTTGTATCAATCTACTCGGTAGTTGCAATTGTTATTAATTTTCTATTTAAACAAACTTATCAAAGAAATAGAATCTGTTAATTGCTAAGCAAAGGATAGCTAATAGCAAGACAGATATATATACATATATATATATATATATATATATATATATATATATATATATATATATATATATACCATTTGCAAATAAAAGAAAATATATAAAGAGAATTAAATTATAATATAAAAAAGAAATAGAGTTTACAAGTGTAAAACAATTTCAAAAAGCTTTATCTTCTATGAAATATAATGTAAAATTAAAATTTCTCAGATTCTATTTCTATGATAAGTTTGTTTAAATAGAAAATTAATAACAATTGAAACTACCGGATAGATTGATACAAAGAGTACTGATGACGGACGTAGCTGTCTAGAAAATGCATTCTGCTTCGCTGGTATTTAATTTTTCTCTTTATAATTAAGAACTTAAGGAACTTGAGGAATGAAGGGGGTCGAATAGGGACCCATGATTAGTTGTCGGCTTCGGTATCTCCCACCCTACAAAATAAAAAAATTCACAGGACTATCAAACTAAAAAATTGCATTTTCAAAACTCCTTAAACCATTCTAAATAAGGAGTTCCGTGGCTCCAAAAAGTATTTAGAGTTTTGATCACATAGCGATCCCTAATAGAATAAATGCCTAACGGGCAGGTATAAATACTTTCCTATGGACTCACCTTAATTAATAAGTGTTCGTTTGACGAATCATCCGGTAAAAGAGACTACTCATAAACAATAGATATGGCCGAACTAAACCCTTTGAGTATTGGAAAAATCCTCTCTGAACATCAGTTAATTTATGCTGACTGATAATAGTGTCTTAGTATGCAAAGGAGTCTTTAGAAATAATCAAAACTGCATAAATCGATATAGAAAATAAAATCATACTGAAAGAAGAAAATAAAATCGTGCTGAAAATAAAGATTTTAATTAAATTAAATTAATTAAATTAAGATTTTAACTATAATTATTGTAGTTTTGGACCTTTTTTATAAAAAAGACCTTGTGTTTAAAAAAAAATAGAATCATTTTACCTATACATATATAGTGAGTTTTAATTGAAATTAAAAAGCCACAGAATGACTGAAAATCCGGATGCGATAACTAGCGATAAGTCTAAACATGAATACAATTTTGCGCGAGGAGAATCTGGACCGATACTCGTGTTAAAGCTTAAATTAAATCGATATTTAAAAATTTCAAATGCATTAATTACTTCAAAAATAACGATTTTTGTAACGAAAAAAGTCAAAGTGCGAGTACAACAATAATAATTTTTATAAAAAATAATTAAGATTTGTAAAAATGGGTTTGTTTTACATTATTTTAAACACATCTATAGAAGATAAAATGAAATACATACAGTTTTTTATTATTAAATTTTAAATTTTTTAATTTTTTTTATTATCATTTCATTTCATTGTATGGAATTATTTTTTATAATTAAAAAATACGTTTCAAAACCGAAAATATTCTTTTATGTCCAAAACAAAATTAAATGTATTTGAAATAATGTAGTATTATACCAATTAATATCATAATTAAACTTCACCCAATGCCACAAAATATACTACGAATCGCTTACAAGTTTTGTTAAAAATTGGTATTCGATTATTACACACAAATAGTCGTTTTAAAAAAATTTCAGGTCTTAAAATTGTTTATCGATTTCAAAAAAATATAACCAACAAATCTATTTAAACATCCAATTTTTTTACAAATATAATTATTTTATACAAAAATGAAAAAATATTAATTCCTTAAGTATATACACAGTCTTACAAAAGTTTACATACGACCGTAATAATTCCATTTTTTTAATAAAAAAAATTTATAAAATTATTATTTTTGTAATTATATAATTAAGTTTTAACGCTCTAGGTCTTTTTTATAAAAATATTGTAATTAATTTTATTTTTATAATCGATATTTCGTTACACCATTGGGTAGCATCGTCAGGAATTAAAAAATAGTTATATAAAATTTTTAATGGAATGAAAAAATTAAAATGATTGAAAAAACTTTTTGTTAATCAAATTTAAAAAATTAACATTTCAAAAACATTCAAAAACAAAATTTTTTAAAAGCAAATAAAATGTTACTACGAATGATAAAAAACATTTTTAAACCTATTGATATTTACATAAAATTTCTTATATTAAAAATGTTTAAACAGTTTTTAGAGAAACCAAAATAATTTCACATTTATACATATATGTACATAAATTACACCGGAAAAGTTACAAAGAATTAAAGATTATATTATACTATTATTTTTTTATGTACTAAATGTCTATAATTCTGTGCAACATTTTCTGTATCTGCTTTAAAATTTATTCTTTTTTCAATCGGAACTTTAATTATTTGTAACATTTCTAACATATAACGACGTTTATAATTATTTTCCAAATTTAGAATTGATACATTTTCAAAGTTGGGATAGTGATTACTTTTTGAACAGTGGGAAGACAATGCTGTTTTTTGTAAACTGATGTTATCCCTGTATCTCTGGTCTGATTTATGTCCAGCTATTCTCGTTTTCAGTTTATTCTTCGTTGTACCTACATATACTTTATTACAGTTCTCTTTGTCATTTCCCTTACAAGGTATTTTATACACTAAATTTGACATATCTAATTTTTCTATTTTATCTTTTGGCTTGCTAAATAATCTATTTAATGTATTATACGTTCTATATGCCATCTTGTATTTAACTGTATCAAATATTTTTGATCTTTCCAATCGTTCAAAAGGTCAAAAATTAAAATAATTGTATTATTATTTTTGTTTTATTTTATTTTAAAATATTAAAAATTAAAAAATAAACATAAAAATAGTTCAAATTCGAAAATTTTTAATAACACAAAATATTTCTCTTTTTCGTTTAAGGCACTTTTACATAAGTTTACATACGCTAAGTAAATTATATACTAAAACTTAATTTTAATATTTGGTGTGGCCTTTATTACTTCCGCTAGACGAGAAGGCATGGATAATGCCAATTTTTTGGTAACTTCGGGTGTAATTTTGCTCCACTCTTCGATTAATGCTTCCTTCAGGCCCGAAATTGATGTTATTTGGCGTTTTCTAGGATTTCGCTTCAAAATATCCCATAAATGTTCAATTACATTTAGATCGGGAGATTGTTGAGGATGCTCTAGCTTATGCTTGACATTGTAAAGTAGCCATTCTTTCACAATTTTTGAAGAATGCCTCGGATCATTGTCGTGGAGAAATATAGCGTTTTCTGCCAAATCTAACATATCCATACTAGCTATCCTTTAAAATGTCAATGTACATAATTTGCCAACGCCATTTACGGCCATACATCCCCAGACCATGACGGAACCGCCTCCGTGTTTTACTGTTGGATTGATGTTCTGAGGTTGTAAGGCTGCATTCGATTTTCGCCAAACTTTGACCCGACCGTCACCCCCAAAGACCATAAACTTGCACTCGTCAGTGAATATTACCCCTTCCCAAAATGTTGGGTCACTTACGTGGATGTTCTCATACTTTTGGGCGTATCCTAATCGCTTTTGTATATTTACAGCCCTGAGAAGTGGTTTTCTTCTTGCAACTCTACTGCTGTAACCATTATTTTTTATAGATTTGCCGATAGTCTGATCAGAAACACTTACTCCTAGGTCCGCTCTTATTTTACGATTTATTTCGACCGCACTTTGTTTGGGGTTTTCTTTCACCAACCGGATAATGGCTCTATTTATGCGCTTATCTAAAATTCGGGTGCGGCCGGCTATATATTTATTGCGGAATATTTGCTATATTTTTCTTTTTTATACAAAGTATTAAAAACCTATAAAATATACAAAATATTCTTACATTAATTAAGAAATGTAATTTTCTAGATCGTATGTAAACTTTTGTAAGACTGTGTATATTCGAAAATTCAAAATTGATTTTTCGAATTTAATTTCATATATAATATAAATATTGAAGTCCAAACCTAAAAAAATCTGTTTCAATTAGCACTGTTTAGAATTTAGAATTAGGTTTAAAGTGTTTATACAAACTAGACATAAATATAGTTTTATAACCCAAATATTACGACATATTTTAAAAAGTTTTCTGAAATTACGGATTCTTTCATTATTGCTATATAAGGTTCAGTTCTTAAATTTTTTATTGTCCCAACGCTTTTAAGAAACTTTTTAATAAAAATCCCAAGAGGAAACTTCATTTGAAACTTTAGTATAATAAGTCCGATTTTGTTAGATAGTACAAGTATATCTACGAGTACAAATTTGAAATCAAATTACGTCCAAATTATCCAAACAAAAGCTTTTTACATGCTAACTAGGGAACTGATAAAAACCTAATGTTTAAAATTAGTGAAAATTCGAAAACGGCTAAACCTGTCCGTTTTTATTTCTTGGGTGAACATAATACATTTTACTACAAGTTTTGTAGTAATACATTTTACTACAAAACTTGTAGTAAAATGTATTACCTTGCAGAAATGCCAATGAAACTTTTCAAATGTTTCAGATTTTTTTTCATTATTGTGGGCTTTAAAGCAATTATTAACCGTTTCCCTCTTCTTAATATAAATACACTATAATAGAACAAACACTATTTCTCGTGTCATCGTTTCTATGACCAACTATCGTTTTTTTAACAAATAGAACTACATATACACTCGCCAGCAGATGATTAGAACCACTAAAGTGTCTGTTTTTAGTAGTTCATATCTTTTTAAATTTTTTTCGACAGCTAACATCAAATTAACTCTATTATTAAAATATTAACACAAAAAAAGAAACTTTGCCTCTATTATTTAAATATATACTTTGAGTTTGAGTATATGAGGTATTAAGTTTTTTAGAATTTTATTACCTCCTGCTGTGCCCACTTTTGCCTTGAAAGTAATCCACACCAATATTTTGTTAAAATCCATCGAGTAGTTTTGTGGTAATGCGAACACAAAAAAAAAAAGAAAGACAGACAAGAAATGAGTTACTATTTTATTATTTGTATAGATGTATAGTTAGAGTAAAGTAAAGGTTTCCTGATGATCTGGCCTAAGCAACCAGTGAAATACGTATAGGAACTAGCTTTTCCCCCAACAAATAAATTGCATTTTTATTATACATAAAATGTTATGGGTAATTCACATTATATTAGATAATTAAAAAAAAAATTAAATTTTTTTCGTTCCGAACTATAATTTAGAATAATTTTTACAATTGTATTTAAGAATGCATTATTTTATGAATAAATAATACGAACTTTTAATATTAAGTATAATAGACATTTAAAAAAATTCTTTATTGAACAACAAACTTGTTTATTGAATCATAAAGGTCTTTAAATAATCCAGATATCTCACTCATATCGTTGAGTTCTTTTTCCCCTTCATACACGTAGCGGGAAACAAGTCTATGTACATTTCTGCATTCAATTTTCCTAGCACATAGAATATTTTGGGCTTCCCTCTTGATAAAAACTACAGCCCATACATTGAGTGATCCTGCACCATGAATTCGATTGTGGCGAGTAAGAATTTATTAAAAACCCCTAAATTTACAATTGGGAATTCCCCACTATTCTTGTTTGACTTAAATAGCAGCTGCCTTTTTTTAGAATAAAATACAGTTATGCTATTTTAAACACTTAATCAATAAGGAATTGTTGGAGATTTTTTTTATTTTAGAATAAATATCTGTGAGGTTTTACTTAAAAACTTGTTTGTGATTTTACATTATGACTTTAAAAAATAGTTTTTATGAAAAAATAAATCACTAAAAGGTAATAAAAATTTTTAATTTCAAAAAGTAAACGTGGAAACGTTAAAGTTTAAACCATTCTTTGGTTACTATTCTAGGTGAGAACATTTTAAATGTGATCCTAACAACACTTGAAGCAGGGTTCAGAATTTTTCATTTATGAACATTCAAAAATCAACATTCGTGATATTTGTCATAAATGAGAAATCTAACATTTTTTTATTTATTTTTCACGCTCACAAACGAACAACAAAAAATATTCTGCTTATGGCCATACTTGAACGCGCGTTATTTAGCTTCTTCTCATTAATGTTCTTTTTCATAAATGTACATGTTCATTTATGAACGTTCAACATTTATAAAATTTCTCATAAATGAACATAAAATAATTTTCTGCCTACGATCGCATATCGTCGCGTTTATTCTTAAACCAAGTAAGTACCAAGAAAACGTTTTTCAGAAAACGAAAAAAACTTAATAACTTCTTTAATATGGGTTTGAAAACAATTTTCTTTTGCAAAACATGGCTGTGTGACTTTCTGAAGGGTATAGAAACTTTTTTTTTTTTTTTGTAAATTTGTTACTTACAATTAATTGTAGCCAAATCTGTCGCTTACGTGGTTTTGGCGCAATCAACAACTTACAAATTTCTGTGTGTAAATTAACATTTATTTTTATATTTATCCAAAAAAAAAAACTTTTAACTATACCAAAAATGCTCTAATTGGCCTAAAACTTTCCTGATTTTTTTAATCTTAAATACAAAAAACTTAGTGGTTGAGACTTTAACAATTCAACGTGAAATATAAATACAATTATATTTTGCATGCAAATGTCAATTGTATGGGACTTACGAGGTTTGGAAATGGATTTATTTATTTTTCATACAAACTTGTTAAGATGAGAATGCAGTCTGGTGGCAAATGTTATTTTCTACCATAAAAACCAAAAAAGTCAATTTCGAAAAATTGCCGCTTACGTGGTTTAAGAAGAAACGCGACGATACACAGAAGAAAGAAATAAAAAAGACTTAAAGAAAACATTTTGTTACTGCATTCGCCGGCAGTTGCGTACTTTTGTGTATGCCAATGCTTAGCGCACATTTTTCTACGATATTTTCATTTATGTAAATTAACAAAATTGTAAATTCTAAAATATGTGCTTTTGCGTGAACAACAAAATATTTTCTCATTTATTCACTTTCGAACAGAAAGAGAAAAAAATAATCTTCGCATTCATAAATGAAAAAACACAAAATTTTTTGTAGTCTCTCACACATGTATGAGAAGAGACAGCTAAAAACAAAATGTATACATTCATACATGAATGAACAGTGAGTGGACATTACTGTACTCTGCCTTGAAGGTTCCATCAGATGACAAGGATAAAACGTTCATGCGTTTATCAGATCTATCAATTCTCATTTGTACTCAATTTGGTTTGCTAATGTGAAATTGTGAAAAGTTAGTTCAGCTAGGGAATTACAGATCGCAATATTATGTTTAGAGTTGCGGCTAATTTTTGGAATAGTGCAGAATATTCAAGAGTATTCAAGATCATTCCAAAATATACCAGAACATCCTGAAAAATTATGGAATGTTATTATGCAGAGAATATGTTGCTGCAATTAGTTTTACCTATTATTATGTATTATTTGTTTTATATAAATGTTTTCGAAAGTATTTTTATATTTTTCTAGAGTTTATTTTTATTTAATATTCATTCAAAATGTTAACGAAATTTGGGTTAAGTTCGAGGTGACAACAAGTAGAAAAATAACAAAAATATAAAAATAAAATAGACAAAAATTATTATCTTTTTAAATAAAACACGATGTGACTCACTCTCATCCCGCCACAACAATTTGGAGTACAATGACTTGTGAATGCTTAAATATATAGTCCACTACAAATAATAAATAATTATAGTGGAATTTTCAACATGCCTTTATTAACCGGTTTCAAACGTAAACTTTGAAACTGATACAGAAAACTAAATCGAGAAAACATGAGTAATAGAATAAGCAGAATAAGCTTAAAATAACTGGATTTTTAATTTTATTTTACGTTCAAAAAATAAACGTTAATAAATAAATATTATAATGGAAATTCATAAATCAATCGATTTTGACTCACAACAAGCGTTTATGAATTAGGTATGTAGTTAAAAAATGATTAAAAGCTCATACTAGTGACAAGCTAGTAAATATCTTTATGCCCTAGTAAAAACTACATTCATGTTTTTAACAATTTTTTCTTTACTTTTACAAAAATTCATTTGGAATGACCCACTACTCATTATTGAACTTGAAATCGAAAATAGTGTTTGATTAGGATTTTTAGTTTTATTGTAATTGTAAATTTTTAGAAGGAAATACTTTCAAGGCATAAAATAACTTCATTTATAACATGAATTCGTATATCGACAAACAGGAAGAGATCCTTGGAATTGAGATTAATATGCTGTTTCTGTATTGCAAGCGAGCGGTTCGTCTACAAAGTTTCTACAGAAATAAAAAAATGTGTTGTTTTAGACGATTTGCACCTTAAAATACGAAAACAGTATTTAAATATTCGGGTATGTTCTGTAATCCGAAACCGAGTGAAATTGAAATCGAATAAATTTTTAAAGAAAAATCTAACTTAGCTGCTCCTATTATTTTAAAACATTTGCAATCAAGGAAGTTATGTGAATGGTCTTTAATCAAATGTATAAAAAATAATATCAAAATGTTGTTAGATTTAAAAATTATGACAATTTATAATTTCATTCGGATTCAATTTCACTCGGTTTCGGATTACAGAACATACCCGGTTAACGCATAATTTATATGAATATCCATTTTATTTGAACTATTTTTAAATGAATAAATAAATTATTTAGGCTTAAGTTCTTAATTATAAAGAGATAAAAAAAAAATTAGATACCATTAAGTGGAATAAATATAGAAATTAAAATTTTTCATATCCTATTTCATTGATAAGTTTGTTTAAATAGAATATTAATAACAATTGAAACTACCTAGTAGATAGATACGAAGAGTGCTGATGACGGTCATAGCTGTCTAAAAAATGCATTCCACTCTGCTGGTGTCTAATTTTTCATTATCTCTTTATAATTAAGAACTTAAGCTAAAATTATTTATTTATTCATTATCGCATAATAATCAATTAAAATTTTAAAAATACCGCAAAACCCAAGGACTTCAAGCAACCTCCAAAAATAAACTAAAGAGAAATTGCAATTCCGCTGTATTGCATGTGTTTTTGTACTGTTGACAAATGTTTGCCAAAAACCTATTCAATTAGAGCTCTACCACGGTGATCATAACTGGCCATTGACGGTAACGTTCCACCTGCTGCCTTTTTTAATGAAGTAAACAAATTATTCCACTGGCATATTAAGCAAACTGGAATCTAATCCTTATTAAACATTAAAAGCATTAAAAAATTACCAACCAATTACCAACACGATTTTCCAAATAAACTTGCATAATTATGATAAAATGTCAAAACAAATTAATCCCTGACATACATACATACGAGAATCTATAAAAAGACAGCCCTGATTAAATGCGCAGTCAAGTGTTTACAACTCAAAAAATTTATTTAATCCTGACCGTTTTGAGGGAAGAAAAAATAATTAAAACACCCAGAACAGTACGTTTTCATTGTTGAACAATATTTCAAATATTTAGTGGGCAATCTTTTCGGCAAAATCATCATAAGGGATGAATGATGATGCCTATGGTAATATTCATTTGCATACCTAACTCTTAATCAGTGACCTTCATTATTCAATGGCAAAAATAACAATCTAAAGATTCAGGCCACAAACACTCAATGATTGGCCTTGTCATTTATTGATTGTCATGGTGAATGCGAGACGAAGTGGGCCATACTAACACGACGATATTCCGAACTCTGCTTCTGAGTCGCGGCATTGTGAATAACACTGAGAAATGAATGTCACACAAGCAATTAAGGAATTAGCAATAGATACATACATAGGTACATTTGCACAGATGTCATGACCTCACAAAAATAAACAAACATCGATGCAAACATGTGCTCAAATATCATAACCTCACAAAATAAAGACCTTTGTTGGGAACTTACCGTTTGAAAATAGAATTCCACACCAAAATGACCAATCGGTGAACATTGATTTACACAGAATCGACCTAAAAATAAATTACGCAATTGGAATTAAACGTTTGGATTGATTATCGATGTGCACGCAATCACAGTGAACATAACATCGCGTTTATTCTTAAACCACGTAAGCGCCAAGAAATCGTTTTTCAGAAAACGAAAAAAACTTTATAACTTCTTTAATATGGGTTTCAAAACAATTTTTTTGCAAAACATAGCTGTGCAACTGTGAAGGGCATAGAAACTTTTTTTTAAACAAAATTTGTTACTTACAATTAACTGTATCCAAATCTGAAACTTTCCTCTTTTTTTTAATCTCAAATACAAAAATTTTAGTGGTTGAGACTTTAACATTTCCAACTTGCATGTAAATGTCATTTGTATGGCGCTTACGAGGTTTTGAAAATTTTATTTATTTTTCATAAAAACTCGTTGAGATGATAATGTAGTCTGGTGGCAAATGTTATTTTCTACCCTAAAAACCAAAAAAGTCAATTTCGAAAAAATGTCGCTTACGTGGTTTAAGAAGAAACGCGATGATAACCATTTACAATGTGGACTTCATCAAACTGAACTCACCTCTATGAAATCGCTTTTGAACAAATGGTTAAACGAAGCAATAGTCACACAAATAAAAAATTGTGAAAAAAAATGTCACAACGTAACGTAAACATAAACGTCATCTATTATAAAGAAGGCGTCGTAAAATCACACCATACAAAATGTATAGGAATTTCGTAAATTATTTTAGGTATTCTTCTTGTTTGGATGGAGTTAAAAGCGTAGTAACTAACGCAACTCGCTTTTATATATATAGACTACCAGTGCCCGCCACGTCGTGGGCGTCCAGGCAATATTTTGCTCGATTTTGCTTTGAAAGTATTCCACACCAATGAAAGACTCTTTTATAGTGCTTCAGTTATGGTTTATGTCTTTACTTTATATAAAGATACCCATCCCTGGATAAAATTCTAAAATTGATAAAAAATTCTAAAATTCAAAAAATTATTGTGTTTAAAGTATTCAAAGTAAAAATACAAATTAAATACCAATTTTTTTCAGCTGGCGCCATCTGTTGGGCAGTAGTTTTTAAAATAAACCACTTTCAAAAATAAAAAGGTGAGTTGAAACAAAAAACGTGTTGAATATAAACGTGTTTATAACCGAAAATTTCCGTATCTTTAAGCCGGAAATTGCGTTTTTCACTGCTTTTTCTCCACTTTCTCTGGGAAATAAGATATTTTTACGGAAAAAAAGTATGCTATATTGGGACCAATATACAAAATCTTGTTAAAAGCAGACAGACAGACGGAAATTTTATTATATATATAGATATATACATACATACATACATATATATATATTTATATATGTGGGTATGTGAGTATTAGGCAAGCTGTAAATCTGAAGGCTGGCTTGTACTTTTAAACAAACAAATATTATTTCAGTTCTTTCTTTATTAAAAAAAATAATCGTTACTTAAAATTATTATAAAAATATTTGCTTTTTTAATACATACATACTTAAACTAAAAGACTCCTAAAATTTTGTCAAAATTTGAACTGTAAATTCGTAAAGTTATAACATTACTTTTCCTTACTTTCCACTTAGTTATTATTAAATTATATTTTTCTTATCGGCCATTGTGTTTTGCATTTCATTATATTTACGTATAGCACTACGCACAAATTCCGAAGCACGTCTCACTCTTTCCGGTGTCATTTCTTCTGCCAACATACGACCCATATTGGCAGCACCATTCCCTCTCAGATAAGTAACAGCCTTAAAGGAAATATCGCACAGCGGTGTAAGATTGCAGATGGCCGTTGTGACAGCACCCCCAAAAAGTAACATTAAAACAGCTCCTATCACTGTGATAATGACACGAAAAATAGCGGAGTCCATAAGTGTGGGAATAAGATTTGTGAGAGCGGTTACTATATTGCCACTATTTGATGCAACTGTACCGCTAGCCGTTAAGCTGGTGGCCGATGGTACCAAAAACCCATCGTAGCCAGTTTGTACAGCATAGGGGGCAGGATAGACAGGAGCAGGGCCATAGCCTGGATAGCCATAAGGTCCAAAAGTACCGGCAAATTGACCTAAATACTGCTGAAAAGCTTCAGGCGTTAAGTAGCCAGCATATATTGAGGGATCAAATGTACCAGTACCCGTGCTACCAGACGAATGATGTTCGGGTAACTGAAAATGGAAAGGAAATAAATGTATTTAAGTATATTAAATTCTTAAACAAAGATTTTTTTTTAAATAAATTACTATATTATATATTAATTTTTAGTTGAAATATTTTGTGTGTGAAAATTAATTATTTTTCAGGCTTAAATAGAAAACTTACACAGTGTAACAGTGAAAAAAATACAGGAAATTGACAGTAAAGGTTTGATTCTACTACCAAAAGTTAGTAAATCCCTAAACTCAGTTTAGCGAATTTGGTGACCAATTTTTATTTATGGGCCTCGAAAGATTCTGAAAATCAGTAAGCCCTTTCAAAAAGGTGACTTCATTTTTTTCCTAATATCTCATTAATACTACATTATAGCGATTAACTTTGTGTGCCAATAATGTAGCGGAGGATTCAATGAAAAAATTCTATTAACAGTTTATGCCCAAAAAAACCAGAAAGATATATTTTTTTAATTTTTTCAGTAGAACTTATAGGGATTACTTACTTTTACTAAAAATATAAAGGAAAATTGTAGCCACGGTAAAACTGAACAACTTTTGTGAATATACCAATACAATCTGATCATGTCCAGCCACCCTAAATTGCTCATTAAAATTACATTTTACCTTAAAACTTTAATTTATTTTGAATTTTATTTGAAAAACAACATCATAACAGCAAAAAAAATACAAGAAATACAACAACAAACATGGTTCAAATGCAAGAAATGTAAAGGTTTAAGACTCGTTCAAATTGTATTGGTATGTTCTCAAATTCAGTTTAATAGTGGCTACAATTTTCGCATATGTTGTTCACAGAAAAAAATTTTTGCTCTAATTAGGGTTTTACTTAGTTTCAGATACAAATTTAATTTAATATTTAATTAATTCAATTATTTATTTAATTAGAATTTTATTTTGTTCTTTCTTAATTAATTGTATAATTGTATCAATTAAAAAATAATTATAATTTTATTTGAAACTAACTAAAACCTTTAATAGGAGCAAAAAACTTTTTCTATGCTAGTAAAAATTTAATAGTCCCTGTAAGTTCTACTCAAAAAAAAAGAAAAAAAATTTGTTTAATTTTTTAATTAAAAAAAACTGCAGGAATAAATTATTTTTTGGCATAAAATGTTAATAGAATCCTCAGCTTCATTATTGCCGAATGAAGTTAAGCGCTATCGCCTAGTATGAATGAGATATTAGACAAAAACTGATGACAGCTTTTTGGAAGAGCCCACTGTTGTTCACAATCTTTCGAGGACAATCAATAAATTTTTTTACCAAATTTGCTAAACTGAGTATAGGGTTTTACTACCCTTTGGTGGTAGAATCGAACCTATACTGTCAAGTTCGTGAATTGTTTTATTTATTGCACTGTGTTATTACGATTGAAACTACCCTGTAGATAGATATGAAGAATGCTGAGGACGGATGTAGCGATCCAAAAAAATGCCTTTTTAGCAAAAATGCAAACCAATATATTGGCTATTGTTGTGAGTCTTCAATTTTCTTATAACAATAAAAATAGTCTATTCTAGCTGTGCCCATGCACGTCTTGTGCGTTCGCTTTTGCTTTAAAAGTAATCCACACCAAATTTTAAGACTTTTACGTATTTACTTTATATAAAGGTAACCATCCATGGATAAAACTCTTAAATTTATATAAAATTTTAAAAATGATTGTAAAGCTCTGTAAAAGGTGTTTAAAATATTTTAATAACAATATAATTCCACAAAGTAAAAATAAAAATTAAATACAAATTTTATTCAATTGGTTATTTGGCAGTAACTCATATTTTGTCATTATTTTAAAACAGCGCCATCTGTTGCGCAACGTGTTTAAAATATTCCACTTTCAAAAAGAAAAGGTGCCTTAAAATATGCAGTACCTTTAAATCGGTAAAAATCGTCGTACTTTCACTGCTTTTCCTAGGAAATAAGATATTTCCAATATATGCCAATATATCCTATATTGGGATCACGATACTAAGGCACCTAATCAAATTTTTGTTTTAAATCCATTCAGTAAGGCCGGGGCACATAGAATCCGTCATACGTTATACGTAGTCTTTTTCAATGTACAAAAAAGTTGAAATACAGGTTTTCTAATGAGTGTTGTCACAATCAGTATGTCTCCGTCAAGGCAAAGTACGAAAGTTCGGCAAGTGTTTTCTTTTCTGATTTAATATCTGTCTACAAAGTACTTATTGTGTCAACTTTTTCCGTTGTTACTTTGATTTCAGTTGAGATCGTTAAAGTATAACGTATGACGGATTCTATGCAGTGTTGCCGTTGGATTTTTTTTTTACCAAAATTTTCCCAAAAATGGACCAAAACCGTTTGCATTGGACCAAATTTTAAAACTCAATTAATATACCAATTAATGATTTTTAAAAACATTTTATTAAGTAAAATAAAGGTTTGAAACATAATTTATTTGATTTAAATAATTCAGGTATGAAAAAAATTATATAATGAAATTTATAAATAACTACATAATAAAACGCCGAGAACTAAAATAATCTTATTCAGTCTTTTTGTGTATGTATTTTACATTTACTTTTAAAAAAGAATATTGAAACATAACACATTTTATATGACTATTGGCATCTATTAAATACATTAATATCAACAAATTTTTCAATATGTTAATTATAAAAAATCATTTCGGTATAATATCTCATTAGCAAATAGTGTGGATTATTTACTTCAATAATTTCTTTGCAAGATATAATTCTGTTGATAGTATTTACTTCCAGTTTATTTCTTAATTTGGTTTTTATAAGCGATAGAGTTAAAAATTTGCGTTCAGCTGCATTGGAGCTGTGTGGCAGAGATAACAAATTAAGTATAAAATTATAAATATTTCCAAAACATTTTTCGTTTAAACCGTTTTTTATTGATGCTATTTCTTGCCAAAAGTCATTATTATTTAAATTAGCGGAAATTTTTATTTTGCTGAGCCGCAGCAAATTCCATTCTGCTACTATTAAATCAGGATCACATTCAATTAGTTTAGGAAACTTTTAAAACGTCGTTAATAATTAATTTGTAAACGTATATAGGTGTGTAAAAACTATTTTGAATATAAAAGATGTTTGCGTACATTAAAAAGAAAATAGAATGAAAAATACTAAACGACAAAACGGACCAAAATAAAATTGGTCCGACCATCGAACCAACTTCAAAATTTTTCGGACCAAATTTGGTCCAATTGGACCAAAACGGTAACGCTGATTCTATGTGCCCCGGCCTTTAGGGCCTAACAGGTCTATATACTGGAACGTTGGTATATGGCAGCAAATAAATGTTTGTATTACCCGTTCAAACAGTGATAAAAATTTGTCTTTTTATGTGAGAAGTTATTCTACAAAGTTTTATTGTGATTGAACCACATCTTGAGGTGCCGCAGAGGCCTTGAACATATTTTTTTGTCTTTAAATCTTATATAGTTATATTTTTTATTTTATTGGTGGCTTTTTATATTTTTTTGTTTTAATATTTTAATTTCATTAAGACTAATCCTAAAATAATTTAAAACACAAAAATTTGCTATCCATCGTCATTTTATAACCTTTTTTCACGTTTTAATACCTAAATGGTAAATTGACTTAACAATAGCAAATGGCAACTTATTACCACTATTTAATATTGAAATTGAAAAAAAATATTTTTTCGTTTCACCCTTGTAAACATACAACTCCGGCAATAGAATATGTATATTTTAAATAATGAATTAATTTTTCATAAATAATATTTTGTTGTAAAATTTAAATTTTTCACTTACCACATATGTTGTTTCTTGATTTGAGTTTGAGGTTTCTAAATCTTTGTCTGAATTAGATGCTGGTTTTGATGTAACTGGGGCTTTGATATTCTCTGTTTTTTCAGTTGTACCTTCTGTGACTTTTTCAGTCTCCGCCGCAGATGAAGGTTCAACTGGCACGGCTGTAACATGGGATCCTAAGGCTACTATGGCTGTTATATAAAATAGTTTTTTAAAAGGTTTCATTTTTTTTCTTTCTTTCGCTTATGTTATTCACTCTTTTATTTACTTAACACAACTGAATGCATCCTGCTGCATGTCCTTTACTATTTATAGTACGTACACTTGTGCACTGTAGGATGTTTGATCATTTAATTTGCTCGTTATGTTTCTAAGAAATTTTAAGGAAATAACAATAGCAAACTCATAGGAATAGTATTTGTTTTTGCACTGTTTTTCAACTACCTAAGCTGGCAGACAAGTGCCTCAAATGGCAAATATCCCGTTTATTTGGAAATTACTGGCACACAGGTATTTAAGACCGTTCCGAGTTATAAAATGAAAAAATTCCTTGAATAACAGGTATGCGCGCTTTAAGCAAAGTATGGCCTTTAAGGAATATGTGCAACTAATAAGCACTAAAACGTAAGTCTCAGCTGAAGTGTTTCTTACTTTTAGCTGTGGGTTGTTTCAACAACAGTCTTGGTCTATAAGCATTTGTCTTCACATTAGAAATTTTCCTTAAGTTCTTATACATTTTTGCATGTTTCTATTTCGTTTACCTCACCTGTTTTGCTTCCGCAGTGCAGTGAGGATTTGTTCATTCAAGGTTCTTAATGTCACTCTATTGCTTATTCTCGCCCTAAGAATTTTTTTCTTTCATAAACAACTAATGATCTATAGGCGACAGATGTAAAAACACCATTAGCCCAATATAATTTCTATTTTTTTTTTTTTCTTTTTTTTTGCTTCACTCATTTGAAATTCAGTTTAATTTCTTCATTTGCAGGTTAAAGACTGAGGAATTATTGTGCGTGTATCGACTATAGTTTCTTTGATTTAAGCGCTATTGTTGTTATTATTTAAGCACAGTATTTTTGCTGCATCATTTTCTTAGTTGAGTGAAAAGATTTTCTAATTCTCTGTTTACTTTTCCACTCTATGTTGACTTTTCCGGCAAATGGGTTTTCCTAACAAATCAACAGTTGTTTTTAGCGAAAGGTTTTCATTTTGTATTTTTTGTTATTATTATTATTGTTTTTATTTTTATTTTTAGCGCTTTCCTTTCACTAGGCACATACATATGTACATATGGATATGATGATGAGAATTGATTTGAATTTTTTTAAAACTTTTTGT
The DNA here is from genome assembly GCA_949628195.1 of Phasia obesa. NCBI lineage: Eukaryota > Metazoa > Arthropoda > Insecta > Diptera > Tachinidae > Phasia > Phasia obesa. The sequence continues at coordinate 33,766,834 of OX451215.1, forward strand.
GTAAAAGAATCTTATTTGTGTCTGTAGGATTAGCGAGAATAATTTATATTTTTTCACTTATTCATCCATATAAATAAATTCTTGCAAAAAAACCGACTTCAAAACAGATAGAATGGCACCAATTCTAAACTAAAAATGTAAGAAGTAATCTGTAAGAATTAGATTTAAACCAAATAAAAGATGCGCCAAAATTAGAGGCAAAAAAGTAAAGACTATGTAAATGTCAAGCCTCTCCCTATTACTGTTCAAAAGTTAAGCTATTTTCACCAGCATCCGTTTTTTATGGGGACACCATTCAAGCCTCTGTCTATACCGGTTTAAAAGATAGGGCCACAAAGATGAAATAACATCATCTATTGGGACACCCTTTAATTTACAATTTTAAATTAAAGACCTGTTGTTATAGCGGACTTGGTCACAAAGATTCTTTGTAAATTTCAACTGTCTGTCTAAAACGGTTCAAAAGTATGGCCATATACATCAAATTAAATAAACTATTGGAGCACCCTTTATTTATAATATTGAATATATATATTTTTTAACCGACTTCAAAAAAGAAGGAGGTTATCTATTCGTCTGAATGTTGCTTTTTTATGTATGTAACCACAGAACTCAGCCATTTCTGAACCGATTTTTTCCTTTATTTGAAACGCTATGCTTTCAGGTTGGTCCCATTTAAAAAACAGTTCATTATATTAAAAATTAAAGGGTGTCCCCATACAACATACATGTTTTTTACGTGTATTAAGAACCGTAAAGGGCACCAAATTAAAATTTTAAAAAATTGCGTGTCGCTATAGCTCTCAACAGCAGAAATGAATAAAAAAATAAATTTAAAATTTAAAGGGTGTCCTAATAGGTGACATATTTTGACCTATTTGGGTCTCTCTTTTGAACCGTTATAGACAAAACCATGAAAATTTGACAGAATTTCGATTACTATGACCGTTATAATAAAATGTATAAATATTCAAAATTTTAAATTAAAGGGTGCTCCAATAGTTCATTTAATTTGATGTATATGGCCATACTTTTGAACAGTTGTACACAGACCGCTGAAATTTACAAAGAACCCGTAGTGCTAAGTCAGCTATAACAAAAAGTATAAAATTTGAATTTGTAACTAAAAGGGTGTCCCAATAGTTAATTTAATTCTATGTGTGTGGCCAAACTTTTGAACTGTTAGAGACAGACAGCTGAAATTTACAAGTAACCTGTATTGCAATGTCCACTAAAGCAAGTATACAATTTGAATTTAGAAATTAAAGGGTGTTCCTATAAATTATATAATTTGATCTTTATGGCCCTATCTTTTGAACCGTTAAACACAAACACTTAAAAATTAGGCAGAATATCCACTAATTTGATATATATGGTTAAAGTTTTTAACCGTTAAAGACAGATAGTTGAAATTTACAAGAATCTTTGTGGCCAAGTCCTCTATAACAACAGGTCTCTAATTTAACATTGTAAATGAAAGGGTGTCCGAATAGGTGATGTTATTTGATCTGTGTGCCCCTATCTGTGAAGAGGCTTGAATGGTGCCCCTATAAAAGACGGATGCTGATGAAAAGAGGAGAGGCATGACATTCAAATAGTCTTTATTTTTTCCCTCTAAGTTTGGCGCATCTTTTATTTGGTTTCAATCTAATTCTTACAGATTACTTCTTCTGCCCTTCTATCTGTTTTGAAGTCGGTTTTTTTTTGCAAGAATTATTATTATAACAGTCGATTACTATCGACATTCTGTCCAAATTTCAAGTGTTTGTCTACTATGGTTCAAAAGATAAGACCATATAGGTCAAATTACGTCACCTATGGAGACATCCATTAAATTTTAAATTTATTTTTTTATTACTTTCTGCTCTTGGGGGCTATAGTGACACTGTTTTTTTTTTTTTAATTTTAAATTGGTGCCCTTTACGGTTCTTAATAAACGTAAAAAACATGTATGTTGTATGGGGGCACCCTTTAATTTTTAAAATAATAAATTGTTTTTAAAACGGGACCAAACTGTAAGCATATCCCGTCAAATAAAAAAAAAAATCGGTTTAGAAATGACTGAGTTCTGCGGTTACATACATAAAAAAGCAACATTCAGACGAATTGACTTCTATTTTGAAGTCGGTTAAAAACCAATGTTGTTCGTTGGTTATCGCATCACTTAAGAACTGCTGCAGCGATTTGGCCATTTTTTTAAATCTTTATCATAACCCAACTTAGGTTTTTACGGAAAATAAAAATTGACCACACCCACTTTTAAGCTCACTTTTTAAGTAGCTAGAGAACTAAAGGGTATTTTTTTTAGCTGCATAAGAACTTAAGATGATAATACAAGACAGAAATATTGTTGGAATTATTTTTTTTTTATTATTATCTGTTAGATAATTTCAGGGCATTTATTTTTTCAATACGATTTCCGGCATATGTCTGCCGCGGTTACGAGTTACATGATCCATTTGATCAGTTCAATTTTTGTCTATTTTTTTCAATAAATCTGATCGTATGGCGTCAATGGTAACTTGAATATTTTCTTCCGATGCTTCAAGAGTTGCTGGTTTGTCTGCATAGATCAATGACTCAATATAGACCTATAAAAATAATCCATATTCGCTAAATAGCACGAACGTGGGAGCCAGTGAAAATTACCACTTCTATTAATAAAGTTAAATCGATTGTTAGGCGCGCTGTATGGCAAGTTGCGTCGTCTTGTTGGAACTAAATATCGTTGATGTTTAGCTAATTAATATTTGAGAAGAAAAATTCAGTCAACATTGTTTGATGGCGCTCGACATTCACTTTAACGGCAGCTCCTTGCTTAATTCGAAAGAAATAAAGACCGATAATGCCGTCAGCATGTAAACCACACCAAACAGTAAACTTTAATGGATGTAATGGTGATTCTTTAACGGCTTGAGGATTCTCTTCGCTCCAAAAACGTAAATTTTTCTTATTCCGGTAACCATTTAACCAGAAATAACTCGCGAACAGAGTTATTTATTAGTAAATTTAAAGTAAATTTTCACAATTTGTAAGCGTTGTTCTGGCGTTAAAAGAATCAAAAACTTGACGAACTTTACTGAACAGAAATGTCAACATAGTTTGACATTATCAGCTGTCAAATCAATGCTATCGATATCGTTAGTTCTCATGCAGCTAAAAAAAACACCCGAAATAATAGGTGGGTTTTGCACCAGTAATCCCCTTATTAACGTACATAGTTTAGCGTACATAGGCTGGATAGTAATAGCGGTCGTGGTACCTCCCATTCACAGTGAACAATTATTTTCTTCCACCTGGAGATCCGCAATAGGTAATGTGCATAGTCTAGCCAAATACCGACTGGATTGGGATAGTGGGCGTGGTACAGTAGATGGATAGTAGATGAATAAGAACAGTGGGCGTTGAGTCAAAGCCATATTTTTCTTCCAAGTGTTTATTGTATTTTTAGTGGATGGGTGTAGCGAAGCGTACCGGAGATAGCTAGTATTAAATATATTTCAAAGTCAAACTATTAGACTTAAGGGTCAGGTTCGGGTGACATATCCAGTTCTTAGGAAATAATCCCAGATGTATGTTTTAGAAGACCTTTTATTTTTTAAGACCTTTTAAATTCTCTCACAAAATTTTGATAAAATCTATCCATTAGTTTTTACGTGATGCGAACACAAACAAAAAGACAAACAAAAAGGAAATCACTTACTATTTTATTATATGTATACACCAGCTATGCCCACACACGTTGTGTGCGTCCTGACAATATTTTGTTCGATTTTGCTTTGAAAGTAATCCATTTACTTTATATACAGGTACCCATCCCTGGATAAAATTCTAAAATTTATATAAAGTTCTAAAAATTATTGTAAAGCTTTGTAAAAGAGAGACAGAAAATGAGTTACTCATTATGTTAAAACAGCTCCATCTATTGCGCAACATTGCTTTCAAAAATAAAATATGCCTTAAAGTCTGCAGTACCTTTAAATCGGTAAAAAAAACGACGTAATTCACTGCTTTTTCTCCATTTTCTCTTGGAAATAAGAGATTTTTGCGGAACAAAATTTTGTCAAAATCCATCCAGTATTTTTTACGTGATGCGAACACAAAAAGGAAAGACAGGAAATACGTTACTATTTTATTATATGTATTGTTAAGGCAATAATGACCACATGCAATTGAACAAAATTCAATTACAATGTTTAAACCATTATCTTCAGCATTTAACAGATAATTACGTAGAATTTAGAAAGGACAGGATTATTAAAATTACCTGTTTTCGAACAACCACGTTTTTTGTTTGTCATTTGCAAAGAAAAATCAATACGTTTTGTATATGGGTCCTTCCATTTTGAATCGCTTAAAAAATTATTATCTCTAACATTTCCTAATTTTATTTTCACGTCGATCTTAGAGATTTTCTTAGCATTAACTTAAACATTGTTAAGTAGAAAAATATAAACTAGATACTTGGTAAAAAAACTTGAACTTTAAAAAATAGGGAATAATAAAAATAAGAAATTGCTTAAAAACAAAATTTAAGATCCAATCATAAACTTACCCATATAGCGACAGAATGAGTGGAGTTTTTGAGTATGTCACTATAAAATTGGGTTTTAACAGCTTATGTACATCAGTTTAAAATGAGCCTTTTTTCCACACTTACATATACTCATACTGCTATTTTTGCTCACCCCACTCTTAATCGCTTAAACAGGGTTGGTAAAGTAAGTACAATTGTACTTTTTTTGGTACATTTTAAACTAGAAAAGTACAATGGTACACCAATAACTAATTTGGTACAATTTAAAAGTTTTGCGAAAACTATCTTAAACATAGATTTAAATAGTTAAGCAAAAAATTAGAGAAATCAAAATAATGATGAAGTTAACAGAAATAGCGAGTAAAACCTTGAACCTTACTAGAACCCCAAATACAATTGAAGAAAATATTTCAATTCAGTCGATAGTTTAGATAAGGTATGAATGGACGATTTACCGGGCAACCTTGACAGACGAAACCTCTTTTCCTCAATCTCATCACTATGAAAACTTCTGTTATACAGTCTTAATGCAATAATCAAAAATCAGAGCACCAATGTCCTTCAATTTATTTTAATCTCAGACGACTTCATAACTATGGTGGTAAATTTAGTTTAACATCTGCTTGCTTAGATTGGGATTTCGCAAACCTCTTCTATTCCTATCCGTTAGGTAAGTTACCGGTATTAATGCCGTGACCATGTACACAGATAAATAAAATAGTCTAATATCTCGATTAAAGGTTTATTTATAATTTGAATGCACGAACAAAATTTACAATACAATTAAAAATCTGGTTGGTACAATTTGAAATTTTAGTTTACCATCCCTATATAGTTTTTCATATTAATGAAACTTTTTGTTGCCTAGCAACTTTAATTCGTTGGTAGAAAAGCTAAACAAAAAAATTATAATTTTTTAAGCATTTACTGTGCCACATCACAAAATCGTACGCGTGTTTAGTAGACCACAGTCAAATACATACATTATTACTACTCGTAATATGTTCTTTTAATAATAATTCTTAGTTTTAACAAGAAAGTACCTACACATATCTTAGAAGTTTGATCAACGACGAGAGGTTGTGTGCTAACCAAAACTGGGTAACTGCATAGAAACAGTTCAAGTGGTGCAACACAAGTTCGTGCATCAACTTAAGTAAGTTTTAATATTAATATAAAATCTGTAATTATATTTGTTTGCTTTATTGATATTTTTTGCTATCACTATAAATAACATATAATAAGCATACTTTTAGGCTGTGTGAATAATGATAAGAATAATCCCATTTACCATTCTATTGCAGTTGCTTTTGCTTTTATCTAAAGTTTTGTTTTGATGTTTTTCGGACCTTTCATATACTAAATATAAATTTTAGCCTTGTGTGTTGGGTCGTATTTTTAGCAATTTAATCGATTTTTAATTCTCTATTTATATTGGTTATTGCTTTTTACACACATGTAAATAAGCGTATCATATAAATTATATCTATTGATATCGTTAATTATGTATGGATAAATGTCCAACAAATAATATTTTCGACAACCTCAGAAGGCATTTGTCATTTTACTTTGCATTATGTTTGAAGAAACAACAAATATTGTTAAAGAATTTGTCTATTGCCTTTTAATTAGAGGCGGCAATATGACACCAACATTGTATTATTTACCACAAAGTGCTCCATGTCGTTGCATTTTACTACTGGCCAAAATGTTGGATCTCGAACTCAACTTAAAGGTCATCAATATTCTGGAGGGTGAACAAATGAAACCTGAATTTCTTGAAATGAATCCTCAACATTGTGTGCCAACTTTAAATGACGACGGCTTAATACTGTGGGAAAGGTAATTTGTAAAAAGAAAACACAAAATAGTTAACTGTCTTGTGAGATTTTCTTCGTTTAATAATATTTTTGTTTTATTTATAGTCGAGCTATATTATCGTACATGGTTTCAGTCTATGGCAAGGACGACAGTTTATATCCCAAAGATGTACGTGTACGCGCTTTGGTTGATCAACGCTTGATGTTTGATTTGGGTACATTGTATCAAAGAATGACGGAATATTTTGTAAGTTTTTTTGAAACACTTATATTCATTTAAGTCGTCACAAAATATTTACAATACAAATGAATTGTTCTTAACTATGCTAAGTATTATTCTTAACTACTTAACGGGATTGAAAAACAATTTTTTAAAATTTTGGTGATTAATATCTATGTAAGTAAAATAGAAAAAGTGTTACTTAGACACTATCATAATTTCATTTATTTTCTGGATCTACTAACAAAATATTTTTAAACATGGAACGAAAAATATAGAACAAATTAATTTTGATTTTAAAATGATTCTGATATTCACCCCTATTCTAAAGAGTGGTTAAATTTCAAGGGCCGATGTTGATTTTGACAAATTATTTAGGAAATTATTGTCATTTCTTTTTTTTTTTTTTTTTTGATAATATTGGTATGGTTCAATTATGTATAGAACAATATATCGTCCAAATGGCCGCCGCGACCTCGGCGGCACACCTCCATCCAATGCTCCAAATTTTCGATGACGCTGAGGCATAATTGAGGTTTTATGCCGTTAATGTGCTGAATTATACACTGATTAATTGTTTAAGTCATGGCAAAATAACCATATACGGACACCACTACGTCATAAATGACCAAGAAAAAAGACCCCTGTCTCCCAGTTTTGCCCAAAGTCCTCCAGGTTTTTTTATGGGCCCTCAAAGTTGTGGGGCCTCGATGTCATTTTTGCAAAAAAATTATCATTTCCTCAAGCTAATATTTTGCAAACCGTTTGAAATTTTGATATACTCTCTGAGGCAAAGTTGTAGCTCTTGTCATAAAGAACAAAAATTGTGAACATATAAAATCAAAAAAAACTTCATCTTTAAGGTTAAAATCGAAAAAACTTTAAAAAATTCAATTTTTTTACCTTTTTTCCCCTGTTCAGGTCCATAGGTAGCAAACCGTTCAAAATTCAAGGAAACAATCAACTACAAAAATGAACCTAAGATCTCAGTAAACAACTTTCTAGAACATATGAACTTCCTAGGAATGATTCCTAACACCGTTTAGGTAGCGCTTAGGTAGCCGCAAAAGTTTTTCACTAAGCGGTACCTAAACGGTGTTAAGAATCATTCCTAGGAAGTTCATATTGGAAAATTTGGAAAATTAGTGGAAATGGAAAAATTCGACGTGATAGAAAAAACTTAAAACAGATTTATATTAAGCACTTTAAATCATTCCGCATTATTAAATTAATCAATATAAAATGATGTCGGCTCGTCAAAGCGGTGACGATAGTTCATGGTGTTAGCTCATTTTAACACTTTCGATAATTGTCGATTTGAAAAATTTTCAAAAACGATAAAAAGGACTCAATATTTTGGGGTTACTTTTCATATAAAATATTACAAAATTCTGTGTGCGGATTTCTTCTGTTATTTTTCATTAACAATGATAACAAATAACTTTTTTCATTTTAAACTAAAACAATTTTTTTCTGTTTACTTAGAAACATAAACTTAATTTTTAAAATTTCTAATAAAGGGGAAAAAACGCAAAATGGGATTTCACAAAGTATGTGATATGGTAGCACAAATTTAAATAATTCCCGTATATGTCAGAACGTTAATATGGCGACAAAAAGAGAGAATAAAAGTATCTTCTATTATTATTTCATGATAGAATATATAAAAAAAAATATTATTTAAACATCTCTATTCCGTATCCAATTCTTGACAATTATCATCCATATCATGGATTTTTTGGAAGGAAGCTGCATTAAAATTCCTACTTTTTATATTTAAATACACAGCTGCTTTATTTTAAAGTTCATTAATATTTATTATCAGACATTAAAATTCCTCTAAATATATATGTATGAGATAATTATCTCATCCTTTAGCTCTTGAATTGTTGATGGCTTATCGACGTACACCTTTTCTTTCAAAAAAAGAAGGCCAACGGCGTCAAATGACACGATCTTGGCGGCCAATTGACATCGCCACCCCGTGAGATAACACGGCCATTGAATTTGTCGCGCAACAGAGCAGTTGTTTCGTCCATATCCATATCTTCCAATTCGGGCCATAAAAAGTTCGTTATCATCTCACGATAGCGAACACCACTCACAGTAACTGCCTGACCGGCCTCATTTTGGAAAAATACGGCCCGATGATTATGCCAGCCCATAAACCGCACCATTGGTTTTTCGACAATCATTCTTGGATTATCATTCGCCCAAATGCAGCAATTCTGCTTATTGACGAATCCACTGAGGTGAAAATGTGCCTCATCACTGAAGATGATTTTCTTCGACAATTGATCATCCGCTGTTGCTATTTCTTGCCGCCATTCTGACCATTGCTCCATGGTTCAAATTGAGTTAGTCTGAAATTGAGAAATGTCAAATTAAATGAGGAAAACATATCTTAGGTGTGGTTCGTGTGGAATTTATAAAAAAATAACGAAAATTTTATTACTTAAAGTTTAAATTTACTTAAAATATAAGTTAAGGAAGAAAATGGTTTTCAACACAGCTGTGGCTAGAGCTACTAGGGGAGGCCCTTGGAGAGACTGCTACAGTTTGGTGACTGAATTATTCAATCTAAAACAATTTTAGAATCTATTACAACATAACCAATAATTCTTGCAAATGATATTAAATTGCTTGGATTTGTTCCGCCAGTAAATAAAATACTGTTGTCATAACTTTCGGTGAAGACCGTCACTCGCCAGCTTTTATTAAGTGCATTTTTACTTACTTCTCATCCGGTAATTGAAATATATCAGACTTTGTCTGATTACCCTTCTCTTAATGATCAGATTTTTTTTTTGCAATCTTCCTTACTTGAATCCGAATCGGAGACGCCAAATAGAATAGGGGTGATTGAAATGATGAATTAAAGAGCAATAAAAATATTAACATATGAACGAAAAAAGAAACCATTTTGTATATGTAGGTATCAGGAGTTCTGTTTTTAGCAATTGTTTGACGTTTTTTGTTTGTATTGTAAGGAATCATCATTTTTTAATTTTGATAGTTTCAACACTGCCACTATCTCTCTGGTTATTTAAAAATATTTTGCTTAATACATATTCTTAATACATTTTCAATTTTTTTCTAATTGTCATATAAAAGTTTCCAACCATGTTTATGGGAGCCCCACTCGATGAGACCAAAAAAGCAAAACTTAATGAGGCTTTAGGATGGTTTGATATCATACTTAAAAATAGAAACTTCTCAGCAGCTGAAAATTTTACCATAGCCGATCTAACGCTAATGGTGACTATATCACAACTGGAAGCCTTTGAATTTAATTTACAGCCTTATAGTCACATCAAACAATGGTACCAACGATGCAAAGAATTTGCGGAACCATATGATTATGAAGTAAGTAATGTCATAACAACAAAAAAAAAATTTAATACATTTTATTTCTTATTTTATAGAATTTAAATGGCAACCCAGCTTTGGTTTTAGCTGATATGTTTAAGGCGAAATTACAAAAGTAAATACTTATTGTATTCACTTTTATATATGTATGTGAAGTTCTTATAAAAATGCTTGCTGGGTAACACGAATTTATTGAAATATGTTTTATTAACTTAAAAACTGTATCATGCTTTTAGTAGAAGTAGAACTAGAACTAGAAGTATTTAACGTAAAAGTATTATCGTAATTTCTTTATCGTAATTTGTGGGAACATTGAAATTTAAAATAAAAAAAACGCAAATATAAATTTATATTTATTTTATTTTATTTGTAAGCTTGGCTAAACTGATAAAACTTGATTGATTACACTCAAGTAATTCACTTAATAATTAGGTCATTTCCTGTAACAGTTTAATAGCATCTACATAAAGTTTTTATTTATAAAACATTTTTTTTTTAAAACTATTCGAAACAAAAAGCTGAACAGGACACACACACACAAAACTTAAAGTTGACAATATGAAGAGGTGACATTGTTTTGACTATTTCAAACAAACATACACATACATATATATATATATATATATATATATATATATATATATATATATATATATATATATATATATGTATTTATACCAACCTTTGTGAAATATTGAATGACAAATAACCTATCTATACATATATTAAAATAGTAACTTATTTCCTTTCTGTCTGTCTGTCTGTCTGTCGGTCTTTCTGTTTTTGTGTTCGCATCGCGTAAAAACTACTGGATGGATTTTAACTAAATTGTGTAAGGATATATAGACATATATTGGAAATATCTTATTCCCAAGAGAAATAGGAGAAAAAGCAGTGAAAGTATGCCGATTTTAACCGATTTAAAGCTACTGCATACTTTAAGGCATCTTTAATTTTTGAAAGCGGTATGTTTTAAGCACGGTTGCGCAACAGATGGCGTTGTTTTAAAATAATGGAAAAATAAATTGAAAGCGGGATATTTTACTTTACTCACTGCCAAATAGCTAATTGAATAAAATGTATATTTGATTTGTATTTTTACTTTGTGGAATTACATTGTTATTAAAATATAATATATATACATTTTACAGAGCTTTACAATAATTTTTAGAATTTTATAAAAAATTTTAGAATTTTATCTAGAAATGGGTACCTTTATTTATTTATTTATTAAATGTTACAATACAATTACAAATTCTATTGTAAATTAAATTATCTAGAATAGCAACAAGACTTCCACTGGTTGTAGTGAAAGGCTCAACCCAGGAATAGAACCCACAACATCCATACTGATAGACTAGCACACTACATACTAGCCTACCGGAGCATCCATATAAGCATTTATAACTGCTATTAAAAGCCAGAATTCACTATCCTACACAATTGTACGATTCAATCACAAACAAATCAGACTGAATTCTGTCTTATTCAAAAAAAAATCGTTTCAAAATGGCGATGACTATCAAAAAATACTATTTTATGAATTTTTTCAAAAGATTCTAAAATCGTACACATCTGTCACACACATACACTTTTTGAATACACATGGAATTTTTGACAAATCGTACGACTGATTGTGATAGCGAATCATGACCTTAAAGCACACAAAATACAAACACTGTTCCTAAATCTGCTTACAGTTTGAAAGACATCGGGAAAGTTGTAATGGAAAACTATAAATGTTATGCAAAATTCAAATTCTTTTAAATTCATATAGAAAACGAATAAAAAATCCAACATTTTTACAGATCCTATTTTTTCATAAAGACGGACCGTCACTTAATGGTAAATAAAAATAAAATTTGAGCCTCGATTTTAATAAGATATGACTTGTTTTGTTTACAACATTTTCACCAAGGCATATTAAGCTAGGTGGTATCGTAAAGTAGAACCATAATATTAAGGGGGAATTTTTTAATTTTTTACATCGCTTTTGACAGTTAAAATTTAAAAAATATATAAAACAAATCAAAAATGTTCGCCTTAATTTTATGGTCGCCACCTTATTTAATATGCCTTGATATTTACGTACGTATTTGCTCACAAAAAATATTGAAATTTTATTCATTTTCAATTTTCTATTAACTTTTAAAACAAACATTTTTAAATTTTGCATGGTAATAATTTTTGCAATTATATGAAACTACTCTGCAGATTTAAAAATAATATTTGTTTGACTAAGATGAAATGTAGTAAAATGTTTTCAAAATATATATTCAAAATATATATGTATTCAAAAATTCATATAAATTCTACAATTATTGTAGAATTCTGTAAATAGTGTTTAAATTATCTCGCTGAAAAATATAAAAAGTGCTGCCAAGTTTGCAGTGCAATTAGATAGGTAAAGTTACATACTTTCACTACATTTTCGCTATTTTTTAAGAATCCTATATTTTAACCAAGATACTGAAGTACCTCCTCACAAAATTTTATTTAAATTCATCCAGTAGTTTTTAAGTGATACGAACACAGACAGGCAGATAAAAACTCTAAAAATTCCATTTCGACTACTAAGAGCACCAGCAAAAATATTTCATTTACAAAAATGGTCCCATTACAGTTTTATAATATTTATAGATTTTAAAATATTGCGGGAGGTAAGTGGTTTTTGAAACTTAGTTTTTCTTAATTTTTCTCATTATTAACTCAAACCTTCTCGTTTATTCTTAAACCACGTAACCGCCAAGAAATCGTTTTTCAGAAACCAAAAAAAACTTAATAACTTCTTTAATACGGATTTCCAAACAATTTTTTTTTGCAAAACATGACTGTGAGTAAAAGTCTCTGAAGGGTTTTTTTTTTTTTGTTTAAAAAAATCGTTACTTACAATTAACTGTAGCCAAATCTTTCGCTTACGTGGTTTTGGCGCAAACAGCAATTTGAAAATTTCTATGTGTAAATTAATGTTTATTTTTATATTTATTAAAAAAAAAACTTATTATTCTACCTATAATGCTTCAATTGGTCTGAAACTTTCCGAATTTTTTTAATCTTAAATACAAAAAATTTTGTGGTTGAGATTTTAACATTTCCAACTTGAAATAAAAAAACCATTATATTTTGCATCCGAATGTCACTTGTATGGCGCTTACGACATTTCGAAAATGGATTTATTTATTTTTCATAAAAACTTGTTAAGATGAGAATGTAGTCTGGTGGAAACTGTTATTTTCTACCATAAAAACCTAAAAATTCAATTTCGTAAAAATGACGCTTACGTGGTTTAAGAAGAAACGCGACGAAATTCTGTGTTATTTGAAAACAATGTTTGTTAATTAAAACTAAAATTATGGGTTATTTAAAAAAAATTTGAATTGAATTGCCACCCACTGTATATATTTTTTAAACTTTAAGCCAGAAAAGCACAAAATGGATATACATAAAGTTTTTTTTAAATTCCAGGTTTTGTAAAATCGAAGTATACTTTTGGGCAGCAACATAAAATCTTATGGTTGCTGACACAAGGTTAAAACATGATTGTGGGCCATTATAAAATTTCTGTAGCATTTTTCGTGATGCATTTCGTATGCACATTGTATGAGGCTTTTAAATATTTTAATAGCAGTACACTTTAAGAGGATTTTTTTAATTATTTTTATCCAGACTACCTGCATACACTTTGCTGCTGAAAACAATCTTTTTGCTTAAAAGTAATTTTTGTATTTAAGGGGTTTAAAGCACTTAGTGTATAATTTGTATATACTAAGTGGGTGAAGTTCATAAAAAATCAGAGCACAAGACCTCGAAATCGAATTCTTATCAAGTTCTTACATCTAGCGACTAACTCTAGCATTTCTGATCAAAACACCAGTTTTGCTTAACAGGTTAATTGGTAAAATATATATAAAAAGGTAAAATAGTTTAAGGTGAAATTAAAACTCTTTTCATTAAAACATATAAAAATTAAAGTAAAACGAAATCGATGATAGTTACTTTTGAACAGTTGTACACTGACCGGTAAAATTTACAAAGAACCTGTATTGCTAAGTCCTCTATAATAAAAAGGATAAAATTTGAATTTGGAAATAAAAGGGTGTGCCAATAGTTCATGTAATTCTATGTATGTGGCTAAACTTTTGAACTGTTATAGACAGACAGACAGAATTTAAATTTAGAAAAAAAATCTTTATGGCCAAGTCCTCTATAACAACAGGTCTTTAATTTAAAATTGTAAATTAAAGGATGTCCCAATAGGTGATGTTATTTGATCTATGTGACCCTATCTATGAAACCGTTATAGACAGTGGCTTGAATGGTGTCCCCATAAAAGACGGATGCTGGTGAAAATAGCTTAGCTTTTGAACAGTAATAGGGAGAGGCTTGACATTCACATAGTCTTTACTTTTTTCCCTCTAATTTTGGCGCATCTTTTATTTGGTTTAACTCTAATTCTTACATTTTTAGTTCAGAATTGGTGCCCTTCTACCTGTTTGGAAGTCGGTTTTTTTGCAAGAATTATTTACACTGATCAACATCACACATCTACCATCAATTTGCCAAGATGTTGGCATCTTTCTATATGTACTAAACCGGGCTAAAAACCAACATCTATTAACTTCTTCAAAAGATGTTCCGATCTCCTTTTTTCCATTTTACACCCTTGGTGTTTTTTTAGTGACATCACCAGGAAAATGGCAATAAATGTGAATGTATTTCCAGTAAAAATTATTTTACATCTTCTACCTCCAAAATGCTTTCTATAACTTATATACTCTACATTAACACTTGGGGTTGTTCTAGCAAAGCAACAATTAGTCCTAATATTAATACTTTCTGTAAACTCGTCTTTTTGTGTTTTTTATTCGCAAAATTGTGCGTCTTGTGTGGATAATAGATGTTAGATGTGAGATATTTTCAACATCTTCCAATATTTCACCAAGATGTTAAGTTGATCAGTGTAAAAAGGCTGTTACCTTAATTAATTATCAGCTATTATCAAAGATTGATTGCGAATACTTTCAATTTTTACACACTGTGACGACACAACCTAACCGAAGTATGTCAACTTAATTTTTAGGGTTCTGTACCCAAAACGTTCCTATTCTTTTTGCTACAATGTCTGTCCGTCTGTCCTTCCGTCTTTCAGCACCTGAAAATTTCACAGAAGATGTATAACTGTTGTCGCTATAGCAACGAATACTAAAACTTATAGGGTGCTCCGATAGGGAGGTGTTATTTACGTTTATTTCTTTATTTCATGAGCTGTAGGAGGCAACCACTTAAAATTTGGAAACAGTAGTTAAAACTATGTTCGCTTTTTAAGGAAGTATACAAAATTAAACTTAAAAATTAAAGGGTGTGCCGATAGTGACGTGATTTTAATTAATGTGGCCTAATTTTTTAACTATAATCGATAGACTCTTGAAATTTTCAAAAATGGTGTATTACTATGACCCCTATAAAAAACAGAAAAAATTAATGGGTTTTCCGACAGTGACGTGATTTGCATGTATAACGCCCTATTTTTAGAACCGTAACAATTTATACAGAAGGTGTGTTGCCACGGTCGCAATGACAATTACCAAAAATTAAAGGGTGTTTGTCACGTATAGTGACTTATTTTTTTAATCGTAATAGGTAGACTCTTTGTATATTCATAGAAAGAGAATTGCAATGGCCGCTTTTACACTACGTCTTGACGAGCCATTGATTTGGTTGCACATGAACAAAGCGTCGGCAGAATAAGGAACAATAATGTGTTTACTTTTTTTCTGTGTGGAGAAAACGTACGATGTGCATGTTCCGACTAAACATAATTTTTTGTTTGTCGTCAATGTTGTTTGAATGCTTAGAGCACAGCAAATAGAATTTGCACGCTGGATCAACAGATGGCGTTCTTTAAAAGTCAAACTTTCCTACGAAAAACAACATTTGATGGCAGAAATCGTTGTGCGAACAATGCTGTTTGAACAAGGACATGACATCGACAACGACGGTCTTCACGAGAGGTTTTGATGTGCGCACATGAATTTGTTCAATGGTTGAACAAATCAATGACAGAGATATGATTTGTACGAAAATATCCTTATTTTGTGAACCGCAATAGATAGACTCTTGAAATGTTTACAGTAGATGTTGTGCTTCAGCCGCTGTAACAATTACTAATAAATAAAGGGTGTTCCATCAGTGACATGTTTTTTTACTTATGTATATATTAAATCTATACATATAATAAAACCGCAATAGGAAGGCGCCTGATATTTTTATAGAAAGTATATTACCATGGCCGCTATAACAAAAATTACTAAAATTTAAAGGGTGTTCCAATAGTGATGCAGTTTTCGCGAATATGACTTTAATTTTAAAATTAAAGGGTGCCCCATAAGACATAAACAAATTAACAACTTTAATTTTTAAAGTTGTACGTGTGTGAACCTAACTCGCACTTGACTACTTCATTTAATGTGAAATGCTTCCAGTAATTTTTTTTATTTAACTGTTCCATGGTTTTAAATACTCTATTATTGTCTCCTAACACAGGACGACAAATAAAAACAATTTCTTGCTTTTTCTAATAAAATGACGGCCAGGATTAACTATTCTACACAATCGTATGAGTCAATCACAAAAAAAATCTTACAGAATTTTGCCCTACTTAAAAAGACAGATGCCGCACTATATAGTAAATCATGTTCTTAAGATACGTAATACTAGAGTTTCCAGCTTATAAGTTAATTTTTTTTCGGGATAAACTGTTATCTCAAAAATTAAGAACGCAAAATTTGAATATGGTTAAATGGTTAAATGGTTAGTATCTCGGTTCAAATATAGATTATTTCCGCAAAAAATATAAAATTTTTAAGAAAAAATAAGCATTTTACACACATTTTAGACAACTTTACAATAATTTTAGAACTGTACATAATGCCTTTGTTCCTTATTAATTACCCAGGGATGGATACCTCTATATGTATTAAATATATAAACCATAACTGAAGAGTAAGAGTTTTAAAATTTGATGTGGATTACTTTCAGAGAAAAATCAACAAAATCAGACCAATTATGAATAACAATTCCCCAGGAAAATTTTCGCTCTTCCCATTCCTGCTATTATAAATTAAAATTTCCCGGCAATTTTTTCCCTTTTCTCTACAGAGGGAAAAAAGTATTTATTATAAATATTAGAAAGGGGAAAAGAGTCATTTACTCTTTTTGGGAGTTTTTTTCCTCACATATGGAAATGTAAGTATTAAATTTATAAATATAAAACAATGATTTAAATTTTGTTTTTAAGGCCAACAAATATAAATAGACATCAGGTGCTTCTTTCGCTGGCCGTAATGTAGAAGCATCCAGGTATAGCTAGTGGATTTTTCAAGGGTGAAAAGTCCTAACTTTTAAAAAAAAATTTCTGTAAAATTTTTACAAAAAACTTTCGATAAAATTTTTACAAAAAAAATTTCGACAAAATTTTACAAAAAATTTTCGATAAAATTTTTAAAAAAAAAATTTCAATAAAATTAAAAAAAAATTTTAATAATGAAGTTGAAATCATAAAAGTAAAAACCGAATGTATATTATTGTGAAATTAGGAAACATAAAGGAATATTTATTATTAGTATGGTGAAGGGTATATAAGATTCGGCATGGCCAAATATAGCCCTCTTACTTGTTTTTTTATTATTAAACTTGGAATAAAATGTCAAAAGCAAAACAGCTGTTTCCGATTTTACCACTCCCTTTTTTTGCTACTCCCAGGGGGATTAGAATAAGGAGGATTTTTCCCGGAAACAAAATATTGGGAAGGGAAAAAATTCCACAGGTATATTGTCAGGACGCCTACGACGTAGCGGGCACAGATATTGGTAAATAAATCAAAACTTGTTGGATTTTAACAAAGAATGGTTGGTATAGTTTGAAATATATCTGCCCTTATTTCTGTAGAGTAAAAGCGGACTAGCCACCGTTTTAGATTTTTGATGACTTCTTGAAAAAAAGGTTCCTAAATATCAGCAAAATTATGAGGTAGATAGAAAAATCATATTAGTAAGACTTAAAAACCCTGTAAGTACTTTTTAATTTTTTAGCTAACCAAATCGGAGGTTCGGAGGATCGAACTATGCTTATTTTTTGACATAATGATTTTTCCTGAGAACCCAAGCCAATTTAAATAATGTAACTTATACGCTAAGAATTAGATCAATAATGAATCAACTTTAACTGTATTGTTGTCCTGTGTAATTTAAGCAGCTTTTTATAGCTTACTTGCACCGGCGATGATGGCAATAATGATGAGAAAGCTATTTATGATGATGACGATTATGTTGCAGAAGACGATATAGGTCGTAGATGTGACTAACTGCCAAAGTGACAGAGTATCAAGAGAAAGCATGCAACAATCTAACAACAGTTTGTTTTTGTTGGATTACTAGACACTATTTATATAAACACCTTATACACACATACATACATACTTACCTATACGCTTGCATAGCACACAGTTACTACCACAATAGACAACCTTTATATGTATGTATATATGTATGTATAATGCTATATCCGCTTCCCCCAATGAGATAAAAAAAACACAAAGCACAAATCTAAATGGGGCATACTTAAAACAAAAACAAAAAATTAAAAAAAAAAGAGAAACAGGATATAGTGACCACACAAACTCGTAAATTTTTTGTAGCAGCAGAAGAAAATATTTATTATGAATTTACCGGCTAAGAAAAAAACTCTATCAGTCAATCAGTAACAGTGAAAGCGCGAAGTTTTCATTAACTGTTGGTAATTAAAGTGCTGCTTTTATAAATAAATAAACTGCTATTGAATACTAAATAAAATAATGTGGAAAATATTAACAATATTTCTATTAATAATCCTGCATATTTCTGATGTAAAATCGAATGTTGCTCACAAAGCCAAAAATTTAATTTTGGGTACGAACGACAAAATATTATAATGAAAAAAAAAAACATTCTATAAAGATTAAAAATACAATATTTGTTTTAGAATGTTCCTGTTTACATGTCCAAGAGCGCAATGGTAGCTCAACATCATCTTCGATGGTCGTATTAAATGCCTCATTGGTTCGTCATGCCAAAAACAATTGTTTCGTTATTTTTATTACGGGTTCGAATGAGGATATTGTATCAGTACGCTTTAAGCATTTACAATTAAGGCCCAAGTAAGTTAAATTCAAATAACAATGAATTACGTTTGTCAAAGTATTTTGAAAGTTTATTTTTATATCATGGTTTTTTTTTGGTAAAATTCGGATTTATTGAGCATTTTCGATTTGTGTTTATTTTTAAAATATAAAATTATAAACTAAGAAAAGACCTTAAAAAATTTGAATTTTTATTTTCTTTTTTTTTTTGTAAAATTTGGAATTTTTGTAAAATTATGAAAATTAATTTATTGTTGTGAAAATTTCAAACTTACCCGAAGTTTTTAAGTTTTAGGAAATATTTAAGATTTTGGTGAATTTAATTAAGCAAACTAGTTTTTAAAAAGCTGCTCATTACAATTTCCAACAATTTTTGCATTTCATTATATAAAATTTGTTTTCTGTACTCTCGCACAGTGGTTCAAGTTTCTAAGGAAGGCGGTCATACGTAGTTTACTCAGCTATAGCCTTCAAAATTAATTTGAATATTTATGTTTACGGTATTTATGGTCCAATTAGGGTAAACTAAGATAAAAAATGTCTTTAAATATAATATTATAATAATTTATTTATCAAAACTGTTAGTTATTAATTAAAGAAAAAATAATAATTTTTATAACGGCAATTTAATACAACATTTGTGCATTATTTTTAAAAACTTAACATACGCAAAGCATCAGGTGATAGCATAGACTTCTTTTGTGGTAATTTACGTAAAGAAGAAATTTAATGGGTCGGAATTTAGAAGAAGTCTATGCAAAAGATTAGTGTTACTGACAACACGAGACACTTTTCGCGTGTTGTCTCGTCCGAATTGCTTAAATAAGTTACGTACAAGTCATCTCCCTGTCGGAACACCCTTTAATTTTGTAATTTTTTATAGCAACCATGTCATTTCTCTTTCTATGAATATTTCAAAAGTCTATCTTTATGATTAAATAAATAAGTCCCTATACGTGAAAAACATGTCACTGTCGGAACACCCTTTAATTTATAGTAATCGTCATAGCGGCTGTGGACACACATCGTATCTTCTACCTATTAGGGTTCAAAAAATAAGGCGTTATGCAGCAAATCACACCACTATCGGAACACTCTTTAATTTTTAGGTTTATTCTTATAGACTTGTTTATAAAGCAAACTAAGTTTTAATTACTGTTTGTATATTTTTAGTGTATGCCTCCTACAGTTTAAGAAATAAACACATAACACCTTTCTTTTGGAACACCCTATAAGTTTTAATATTTGTTGCTATAGAGGCCACAGTTATACATCTTCTGTGAAAATTTCAAGAGCCTACTTATTATGGTTCAAAATTTAGGCCCAATACATTCAAATCACACTACTATCGGAACACCCTTTAATTTTTAGGTTTATTTTTTTATACTTGTTTATATAGCGAACTAAATTTTAATTACTGTTTGTAAATTTTAAGTGTATACCTACTACAGTTCAAGAAATAATTTATTCTTTGAAAAAAACTATAAAATAATTATGTGCTACGAATCTAGTCGTAGAGACGAAGACCCTCTGTACTATGCACATTCGCAAACAAAGGCAGATAAATTCTTTTTTTAAAAAGTACAGATATAGGGGAACATTTTGATATGTAACTTGAAAGCGGTAAAAGACGGCAACATACTTAATACCTTAAGGAAAAAAAACATCGTAAAAAATATACAAAAAACGTCGTAAAAAATATAAAAAATATATAAAATTGATTTGTCGTGAAACCGACAAACCAAAATTTGGTTTTGTTAAAAAATTATTAAATACATAATAATAACGGTATACATCTTCAACTTAAATATCCATTGAAAACAATAAGTCAAAAATGTTTTTTTCTTTAAAAACACGCACTAGAAATTAACTTTATTAGCACTGCTGAAAAAGATAAGGAAAGTTGTTTTGATTTGTTCACTTTCGATGCACAAAAGTAAATGTAAGAAACAACTGATTGCAAATCTTTTTGCATTATTTAGTAGTACCACTAATAGTTAGTATTAGAGCGAACTAAAGGTGAAAAAATCGAACATAGTCATTTGACCCCTATGTCCTACTACTGAACCACTGTGTCTCGCTTTGAAATATTTTATTTATGTGGTTAATAATTCCTAAAATATATTTTTGAAAACTCAGGTACATTTTATTTATGGAATATTATTAATATATAATGCAAATGAAAAAAAAAATCTTTCTGACTTTAATGCTGACAACAACAACTTCTAGGAATGACCAAAGCGTCTGACAAAATTTTTTTGTTTTTATTACTAATAGACTTCGATTTAATTCGATAAGAATTCGATTTTTAACATAAACATTTAGTTAATGCCTAAACTAAGTAAATATTTCAAATTACAATTGTTTAAAAAAATGTTATCGCTGGGAAACTAAGATTTCCTCGATAAAAACATATAAATTCGAAATGATCTGTAAAAATTCTGTTCAAATTTACTCAAGCTTAAAAAAATTGTTTCATATTCATAATTAAATGGGCTCTTAAATTTAATGTTTAATAAAAAAATACCTATATTTTTCTTTGCCTTATTAAATACATAAAATAATTTGTACAATGAAATCTTCATTTATTTCTACTTATTTAAAATAAATTTATATTTCTTTTTGTCCATCTGTCCATCAAGACATTGACCAAAATGTTCCAAATAGTTATTTTGTTTAAAATGTAAATATAAATTTTGAATATGCTTTTTGGGGACTTATGCATATCGCGAATGTTTGTATAATTTCTTTTTAAAAAGTGTGTTGTTGGTGCACTTCATTTGGATCAATCAATCTTTGGACATAAAGCGTTACCATTTTATTTTCGACTTAAACAACAATTTGTGTATTTAATTGGTAAAATTTTGTCATTGGAATACGAATGCAGCTGCGATAGTACATCATGTAATAAAATAATACCGTGAAAAGGATGTGAAATGATAAAATTTGAGTAAAGAAAGCAAGAGAAATATTTGTGTGAACGAACACTTAAATGTTTAATAATAAAATCTCAGGAAGTTTAAATGCCGCTGGTAATTCGATTTTTTTCTTGCATGACTCATTTGTTGTATTTTTAGCGCCTAAAAAGTTTAATATCTTTTTATATTATATATTCTCATCTTTGCTGGTTATTTGTGTTTAAATTGTAAGTCCAAATTTCATATTTATATGAAGAGCAAAAAATGTTTAACTTGCTTAAAATTGCCTTTTTAGGGTTCCGTACCCAAAGGGTAAAAACGTTACCCTATTCTTTTCGCTACAATGTCTGTCCGTCTGTCGGCGCCTTTTATCTATGAACCCGTAATACGTAGACTCTTGAAATTTTCACAGATGATGTATAGCTTTTGCCGAAATAGCAACAAATACTAAAGCTTACAGGGTGTTCCAATGGAGACGTGTTATTCACGTGTATGTGTTTATTTCATGAACTGTACCATAAATACACTTAAAATTTACAAACAGTAATTAAAACTGAGCTCGCTATATAAACAAGTATAAAAAATAAACCTAAAAATTAAAGGGTGTTCCTTTGGCCTATGGTCTATGTTCTGAACCATAATAGGTAGACTCTTAAAATTTTCACAAATGGTGTATTACTATGACCCCTATGAAAAACAGTAAAAATTAAAGGGTTTTCCGACAGTGGCGTGATTTGCATGTATAATGCATTATTTTTTAAACCGTAATAGTCTACCTATTCTCTTCCATTTTATACAGAAGGTGTGTTGCCACGGCCGCTATGACAATTACCAAAAATTAAAGGGTGTTCTGACAGTGACATATTTTTCATGTATAGAGATTAATTTTTTAATCGTAATAAGTAGACTTGATATATTTATAGAAAGAGAATTACCATGGCCACTATAACAAATAACAAATAACAAACTTAAAGGGTGATCCGACAGAGAGCTGATTTGTAAGTTAATAGCTTTATTTTTTGAACCGTAATAGGTAGACTCTTAAAATGTGTACAGTAGATGTTGTACTTTGGGCGCTGTAACAATTACTACTAACAAAAGGAAACACTCTTGACATGTTTTCCACGTATATTATCTGATTTTTTTTTTTTTTTTTTTTTGAACCGCAATAGGTAGGCGCCTGATATTTTTATAAAAAGTATATTACCATGGCCGCTATAACAACAATTATTAAACTTTATTTTCATAATCTCACTTTTAGAAAATTGTTTTATAACTGAACATTATTTTTTAAGTTATAGTAAAATCCCCAAGACATACCCTAGTGTTATGCCGGCTTCTTATAATTTGAACACTTCGTTTTTATTCTAAAAAAAACTACTATTTTTACTAGAATTAACAAGTTGGATTAGTATTTTTAATTTATTTTTTATCTTATCTTTATCTTGACCCAAATTAACCACTATTATTTAGGGTGTTACAGTTTGTAATGGAACCGATAACCTACCGACCGTGAATTAGTGTAGGGGGATATCAAAGCAGACCACATCATTAATGGGTCCCTTTTCGACCTCTATGACTATAGGCAACCGATTTATAATTTACGACAACCTTACTTTCATTGAGTCAGGTGCCTCGACCAGCCTTTACTCTTGACTTTAGAGATTTCAGACTGTCGACTGGTAACTGTCGGCCTTCTTCCTAATCATGGAGTCTCTTGTCCATATTTAATAAAATACTACCTGTGGTCCTAAATCTTATGCTAGCAAGTGCTAGACATTCTCACAGTCTGGCTAGACGATACTTGAAATTTCCATTACCTGTCACTAACGCACTTATCCAGCTGAAGGTACTTCTATTATCTATATCTGAACATCTTACTAGCCTTTCGACTCTGTATACATGTTGTTACCTCCTTCCACCTTTTCAGGTTTAATGACTTGAATGATTGTAGGACCTGCACTCACATTAGTCCATTACCCAGTGCTCCTCTGTGTTCTGGTCCACAGAAACTCACAGCAGGTCCCCTTTTAGCTAGTTGGTCTGCTTTATTCCCAGATGTACCTATTTATTGATGTGTCCCTATGTGACCCACATTAACGGTATCTCATTAATAGAGGCAAATCTGTTAAGGTTTAAAAAGACATTCCAGCACTAGATTAGAGTTCACGTTCACTTGGCTCATGCGTTTTATAACCGACTGGTTTTCAAGTGCAATAAGAACCTTTCCAGCAGATGATCCGATGCATGTAGCAACCCAAGCAATTTTGCCGGCCAGGTAAACGGAGACGTACAACCTAAATAATATTTAGATTATTTGATTAATTATTTTAATTTATATTATTTACTTAAATTTGGAATTTTATCAGTTTTTTTTTTTTGCAAATGTTAATTTAAAATTATTTTTTTTTATAATTTAAACTTTGGAAAAATTAGATATTTAAGCGAATTTCATTTCCTTGAAAAAATTATTATTTAATTATTTATAGGTAAGCATATTATGAGCGAATATTTTTTTGCCCTTTTGTGAAATTGGGATTTAGCTAATTAGACATAACCAGGTTATAAACTGAATGAAATCGTTGGAAACAGAGAGCGTGGCATCTTTCACACATAAAAAATATTTGTTGTGTTGAACTCTTACGGTATAATAAGAAATAATTATTAAGGAAATCTACCACAAACATAACATAAAAAAAGGAAAACATAAAAATCCAAAACCAAAAGCAAAAACTTACTCAAAAGTCGATTAAACTGTAATGAAATTTATCTTAATGTGAAAACACGAAAGATTTATGCAGGAAAAGTGGGGGCATGACAAGTGCAAGTTGTTGAAATTAACTCAATAAATATTTTAAACATTTTTTTATACGTATTGTAGGTGAATTTGGATTTATGAATTTGTGTGAACAAACGTGATGTTTTCCACTCGTATTTATGTGAAAATTTGTGTCATAATTGTAAATCAAAAAATATTGCAACAAAATTGATTTATAAGGTGTCGAACATTAAATTAAAGATGTAAAGAAAATTTCGATTTTAGTTACAATTTAAAAGTCAACGGGACATAAACTAACAGTTTGTTAAAAAAAAAAATAAAGTGAACATTTTTAAAAAGAAAAAAGGATTTAAATTGAAATTTTTAAAAAACAAAATGACTAGTGAACACGCTATATCATTTGATGATTTAGAAAAGGTACATAATTTTACTTATAATCCTTGAAATAAGACTGAATTGAAGTTCATTTGTGGTTATAGCGACGTCAAAAAGTGGCCGCGAGTCGTAAACCTTCTGTCGCCCAACCGGTAGCAGAATCGGAATCAGAAGCCATGAGGGTAATTAATGAAATTTTCAATCCAACTCTAAAATTGCCGGTCACAACTGGTCATTACAAACCCCCCGATGATTTTTCAGCTGAAGATTTTGATGCTATGAGAGATTTAGACGTGCGGAAATTAGCCGAGCTTAAGGAAGTAAGACTGTTTTTTATTAATTTTTCCAAATTTAGGCTGTTTCAAAAATCTGTGTAGTGACAAATTTTGTTCAACGAATCAATAATTAAATCAGATCTAAAGTAGTCAGGGGAAAAAAATTACCCTTCTTAATGCAAATATTAAGCAAAAAATTGGAAAATGTGTTTCCTTCGCTTTTTGCAGGCTGCTCAAGCCATCTTATCCGTTAAAAAATAAATTGAAATTTTATATTTAATTAAAATTTTATAGTTTTTTTTAATTTTTTATAAACATTTCTGTGCATTGTTCTCTTAAATTTAAATTATGCAAAATTGATTACTAAAAAATTAAAACAAAGAGTTAAAAAAAATTATATCACGCTTAATATGCCTCAAGCAACTTAAATCTAAATTGAATAAATTTAAATAAATTTAAATAGTTCTTCCATGAGACTTTAAATTAAATAATCTTAACATATCAAGAAAACAATTTTCAGAAATTTTAATGTTAATTTATTAGGTTTTATTAAGGATATTGATGAATTTCAGAAAATATAGCTCAATTAAAACTAAAATTTTGTAAGGACCTCAAAATAAGTATTGTTGGAACAAATGACTTTAACCCTTAACTCGATATGACATATATTTAAATTTCGAAACAGGAAAAATTATCTACAACCTAAATCTGGAGATTTAGATACATGTGACAATAATTCGAAGTTCTACTCGAGTATTTTTGCCATTAAAACTGCTCACGTGTGCTCTCGAACCATACCTTGATGAAAGATTATATTTTCCTAAATAAAGACTTTTTATATCTCCTCATCTTCATTGATTTCTTTCCTTATCTAATTAATTCTTTGAAGCTCAAAGAGACCATTAGCATGAGGCCAGTAAGGTGGTCAGATATAATAGAAGTACCTTAAGCTGGATACCTGCGTTGATGACAGGTCATGAAAACTTCAAGTATCATTTACTTGCACTGTGCCTAGAAGATGCTGGGGCATAGGGCCACAACAAATTTTTTCCATTCTGATTTGTCCGATGCATGTGCTTTTATCTCGTTCCAGCTTCTGTCTTGGTTATTCGCTTCAATTTCGATTTGGCGCCGCCAGGTGTATGATGGTCTTCCTCTTCTACGGCTTCCTTGTGGATTCCATTCTATAGCTTGTCTTGTGACATCGTCTAAGGTGTGCCCTACCCTGCGGAAATGGCTTTTCCGGATCTCGACATGTATGGGGATTTGAGAGGTCTGGATCTTTCATTGGATATCGTAACTGGCCAGTATATTTTTAAAATCCTACGCAGGCAGCGACTTATCTATGCTGCATTCCACGTTTCATATCTATAGAAAATATCAGGAGTTAATTATATTTAGTTTGGTTCTTTTTGAGATATGTGCTGACCGCCATATGGGGTTGAGAATGCCAAATTAATGTTTTCCAGCTTTTATTCGGTTTCTTACATCGTCTGCAGAACCACCTGTTAGTAGTAGTAGAAGACTTGCTTTTGCTTTGGCAATATTTATTTTCATGCTTCTTTTTTTACTGCGTTGATCTTAACCTGTATGTCATTGAAGTTGTGAGATAGTAGACATATGTCATTGGCATAGTCGAGATCTTCTAGCCTTTTGTTGAATCCGCAAGTTATTCCCCTCTGTTTGCATAAAACTGCTCTCATTATGTTCAGAACGTCCAGAACGATATTAAAAATTATGGGTGACAGAATACATCCTTGTCTTACTCCAGCTTTAATTGTGACTGAGTCACTAATACATCCATCATAAAGAATTCGACAGTCTGCATTGTGATATAGGGCTTTAATAATATCAATTATTTTTGTTGGAGTACCTTTACATGCAGCATATTCCATATGGCTGAATGGGAAAGCGTATCGAAAGTTTTCTCAAAATCGATGAATATCAGGTAGAGGGACGACCTCCACTCAACAGACTGCTCAATTATGATCCGTAGATTATTGACGTGGTCAATACATGGTTTGCGGGGGCGGAAGCCAACTTGCACAATTCGATGGAGTGGGTCGAAAGCGGCTGATAACCTTTTATTTGAAATGCTATCTTGTTTGCGATATTGATAAGGGTTATACCATGCCAGTTCTTGCACTGTGGCAAGTCACCTTTTTTTTGGTATGTTAATAATAAGGCCTTTCTTTGAGTCATCGTACAGTGAGTTTGTATCACGTGGTAGATAAACTTGGATCTGATTTCAGGTGATGCTTTTAATAGTTCAGGAGATAAATTATCCGGTCCCAGAGCTTCGTTATTTTTCAATGAAAATAAGGTTGCCATAATAACAATTTGGTTGCCGGTAATCATTGAGGGTGGTAGGAGGTGTAAGGGGACCTAGCGATCTAATTCGATACACTCCCTACAATAATTTAGGTAATTCTATGGGTGCGCCTGTGGGCTAGGATGCTAGTCTATCAGCATGGGTTATGAGTTCGATACCCACCATTTACTATTTTCTGGTTATTTTCCGTAAAAATTACTATTACTATTGTGAATAATCCAATTGAGTCAATTTCACAATAGCGCTATTTTTATCGAATGTGCGCCATAATACCAAATAAAAATTCGTTCGATCAGCTCTTTCGATCTCAGTCGAAGATCGAAAGTTTCTCATTATAGGCACCTCAGTTTTGTGGATACGATGGTATCCCATTTAATTCTCTTAGATTGTTTTCACTTCATATTTCTCAATTTCGCTTGTTGACCTTAGAATGATGTTGATTTCTAAACAAGATTTTACAGTAATTAATTGGATCACTTTGTAATTATTCATGATACCAATCGGCAAATGAATGGAATGCTGTAATTATTGAGCGAGCTTTATCTAGTATGGATGTAAGCCAAGTTCTCTACGTAAAATTGTCCATGTAGTGGACAGATAAAGATCAAGTTGTAGAGAAAGACGACGTCATCACTTCGTCTTAGATTTTTTTCTCACGCTTAAAGTCATGTAGTGGACCGAAAATTTGCAAAAATCGTTGAGCAGTACGCTCGTTCTTCTCAGTGATGCAGAAGTAAAAATTTGCTTGTCGTCTTTTGAAACCTGACATTTTCAGAACAGTTTGTTTGTTTTGAATTGTTTATGCTTCTTTTTTGCCATTTTATAAACATATTGACGCTTTATAAACATATTGACGCTTTATAAACATATTGACGCTTTATAAACATATTGACGCTTCCCTGAGCTTATATTTTATGGACAAATTGTAGTCAAAAAACCCGAAATCATATTTTTGAAGCAGCCAAAGAGAGATACTCGTATCCCAAAAACCTTTTGAATTAAAATATTTCTTTTTTTAAATGAAGGTATTTCTGTTATTTGACACCGATTGCGATGGTTTGCTATCAAAGGATGACTTGCGATTTACTTTTGGAGCCTTAGGTTCCGAAGTTACCGAAGAAATGCTAGAAGAGATGTTAAAGGAGGTACTTCTTTAAATTAAACAAAATATATTTGTACAATATTATTCGCAAAATGTATTTTAGGCCAAAGATCCTTTGGATGTAGATGCATTTGTGAAACTCATGAGTTATCGCACGGTGGAATTAGACCCCGAGGATGTGTTGCTTGAAGCCTGGAGTAAATGGGATCTATACGGCACCGGTAAAATTGAAGAAAAAAAGTAAATCGATGCTTTTGCTGTAACCAAATATGTATTAAAATTAAACATTTGTACTTTTTTTTAGGATGTATGAGGAATTGACAAATTATGGCGATAAATTGTCTTTAGCTGAAGCAAAAGAAGCTCTGAGACATGCACCATTAGCAAAACCCAAAAACTTGGAAGATCCTCCTATGATTGATTATCCAGCTTTTTGTCATTTATTAAGTGGCGTTAGGAAGCGCAAAGAAGCTGCAGAATAATAATAAAAATTATAACAAAAAAAATAAAATAAAACTTATTTTCATAAAGATTTTTTAATAGAAATTCGAATTATGACCTGTACGAAATAATTAATTAAAACAATGTTATTTTTGTTCATTAATTTAAAAAAAATATTTAAAACTTAATAAACATGTTGTTATTGATTGATTTAAAATCTTTATGAAATTCAATTTTCATTCTTCCGTTTTATTTCCTACACAAATTTAACATCCGTTTGCTAGTCAGTTTATGTATTACAATCTGTCTGTGATTGTTTAAACACTATTTATTGCAATTTGTTTTTCTTAACTTCTTATGGCTGAACAATTATTTGTTCTTTTTCAATTGCAGCTGTTTAGATTATGTTGAGATTTTTCCATATTTGCGTGAACCAGTTGTTGAAAATACCACACTACCAGAATATTCAGTTTGTAATCAAACACAACCATCTTCAACATTGTCGCCACAAAGTAGCAATTTTAACAGCAATAAAAATAACAACATCAATAGCAAGAACAACAACAACAACAACAAAAATATGTCCAGTCCATTAACCATGTCTAATATTGGCTCTGATGCCAATATATCTTACGCAGCAGCTACCACAACCATCAGGCATATACATTTACCGCCACATGATTTTATTTATAGTTCGGGCAAAATTTTTGCCATACGATTGCGTTTGACGAAACCTCTGCCGCCAAAAATCGATAATTGGTATTTGAATGTCAGTGCGGAATATCGATTTTTAAGGAAAAGTACATTTTTTAAACACTAGAAATTTTATTGATTTTTTTATTGTTGTGATGATTCTTAAAATTAATTTCAGATAATTTCAGAAATGATGGTCGTTTATTGCCAGGCACCTATTGTGATTATTATTTCTTTGCAAATCCAGAAGTGTCTCCTACCAATGCTTTAGAAATATGGAAATATTTTCATTCTCCCCTTTTTCCGGCCAACTATCCCGCTCATATTAAATGTTCTTTTAAATTTATAGGCCGACCTGAAACTCGCGTAGAAGTGATTTTTGAAGAGTTACGCATACCCAAAAATGGTTCAAGGCAATTAAATCATTTAAATAATTTATTTTTTGTTTCACGTTTTATATTTCACTTTTTAGCTGCAATTTAGATAAACTCACAATATTCGATGCTGAATCAGCAAATATGAATGCCGTCATTGATGTTTTATGCGGCATGGTTTCGAACTCTCGTCACATTCTTAGCACTGGTCCCGATTTACTAATTGAATTTAACGCAAGTTCTAACGTTACATCGAAAGGCTTTAGAGGCAAATTTAAGTTCATACAAAATGACATCGTAAATAGTATAGCAACAGGTGGGTAACCAAGTGTTTACATCTGAGAGTACTGTCATGGCAATAAAAGAATACGTATTAGTTGTCAAAAATGCTGACAACTGTCTCCGTAGTATTGGCGTCCAGAAATGAATTATTTTCAACATACGTCACATCATTGTCCTATTTACTGTCTTTCAAAAATATTCAAGTCAGTAGTTGAGACAATTGAGAAAGTATGCATGTATTTGTGAAAAAGTGTATATGTGTTGCTATTGTCATGATAGAATTGTCTAACGTAAAGTAACTGAAAGAAAAGAAATATTATTTTGTTTATTTAATTTATTATTTCTTGATTTGATTTGTTTAGATTCAGCAATTGTAGTTGGAGAAATTGATACGAGTGTTAAGCAACAAGATAATAGTATGTTGGCGCTAAATTTAGAAGATACGAACAAAGCGAAAGTTTTTAAAGAATTTAAAGAGGGTGAGTGGAGGAAAAAACCTGTATTTTATAGAAATATTTAAATATTAATGTAGTTATAGCCTTTTTGAGTTACCAAATATTAATATAAAAAAATGCGGAATAATTTAAAACTCAGTTTTTCTTTATGTAATATAACTGACCGAAAGCAGCAGACAGAGAACCGACATAACACTAATCACACGCAAATTAAAAAACATGGCTGAGGTGACCATGATCTAAGGGAAACATATTATGATTAAATTATATGGCTTTAGTCAAACCATTCTATTATGAAACATAATAACAATATTGTTATGTCAGAACCATATTATTGTCAACCTTGTTAAAAATATTGAAAACTTGTTTGATATAAACATATTATAACTAAATATGAATAAAATATGAATTAAATATAATAAAAATTTATTATATTATGATAAAATATAAACATTAAATATAAAATAAATCGATTATAGCATGATCAGAAACTTTGAAATATGTATTTATAATTTGTTGTTGTTTTTTCACAAGAATTATATTTGGATTTCATATAAAATAAATAAACAGTAATGTCGCCCAAGATGCCCAAAGGACCCCACAATTATTTTATATCATTCTGGAGGTTCCGGTTTTGATTCCCGATAAAGACTCTGGGTATTTTCTACAGAAAAGCAAAAAGCTTCGCAAGGAAAAATTTAAAAAATAATAAATTTGATAAAAGAAGTAAGGTGCCAAATTGTCAAGATCATAAGTCACTTTAAAGGCAATGCTCAATGCTGTTTAAAAAAACTAAAACGGGAATTTTTTTGGTTTTTAATTTTTAAAAAAAGTGCAACACTTTTTAGAATATAAAAACTTAAATTTACTTGGATATTTTAAAAAATTTTATTTGTAATTAATAGTGTGCTATTAACCCAAATTATAAATTTACTGAAATTGATTACTATGGCCTTTTCACTAAATAAGAATTAAGTAAAGACAATTAAACAAAAAGTAACAAAGCTCAAACAAAACAATAATAACCAAAAGTGAATTCATATCTACCTACTTAATCAAACTCCAGTTGTAGTTGTAAGAAGAATTAATATGAATAGTTAATAGTTAATAGCATGCTATTAATTAAATATTAAAATTAATTAAAGTTTTAATACGCAAAATACAATCAAAAAACAAACTTGGATAATCTACTTTAGAAACCATGATCAGTGAAATTTTGCAGTTTAAAATACCTGAAAGAAAAAAAAATTAAATACCCGAAAAAAAATATCTGAAGTTTTATAACTCCATAAAATATATTTTATTTACTTACAAGAGGTCAATTATTAAAAAGTATATAAGTTTTATAACTCCTTTACAATCCAGTAACCTCTTGTTAAAAATGCTGAAAATGTTTGATATCAACTGTAATCAAGAGATCAACAGTTTTTTTTAACCGACTTCAAAAAAGAAGGAGGTTATCAATTCGTCTGAATGTTGCTTTTTTTATCTATGTAACCGCAGAACTCAGCCATTAAAATTTTAAAAAAGTGCGTGTCGCTATACCTCCCAACGGCAGAAATTAATAAAAAAATAAATTTTAAATTTAAAGGGTGTCCCCATAGGTGCCGTAATTTGACCTATATATGCCTATCTTTTGTACCGCTATATACAAAACCTTGAAAATTTTACAGAATGTCGATTACTATGACCGTTATAATAAAATGTAAAAATATTCAAAATTTTAAATTAAAGGGTGCTCCAATAGTTCATTTAATTTAATGTATATGGCCATACTTTTGAACAGTTGTACACAGACCGCTGAAATTTACAAAGAGCCTGTATTGCTAAGTCACCTATAACAAAAAGTATAAAATTTGAATTTGAAAATAAAAGGGTGTCCCAATAGTTAATGTTATTCTATGTATGTGGCCAAACTTTTGAACTGTTATAGACAGACAGCTGAAATTTTCAAGGAACCTGTATTCCAAAGTCTGCTATAGCAAATATACAATTTGAATTTAGAAATTAAAGGGTGTCCCCATAAATTATGTAATTTGGTCTATATGGCCCTATCTTCTGAAGCGTAAAACACAAACACTTGAAAATTAGGCAGAATGTCCACTACTTTCTCTGGTGTAATAACAAGTTATACACAGAGGCTTGAATGTTGCCCCATAAAAGAAAATAGCTTAACTTTTGAACAGTAATAGGGAGTAGCTTGACATTCACATAGTCTTTACTTCTTTTCCCTCTAATTTTGGCGCTTATTTTATTTGGTTTAAATCTAATTCCTACAGATTACTTCTTACATTTTTAGTTTAGAATTGGTGCCCTTCTATCTGTTTTGAAGTCGGTTTTTTTTTTGCAAGAATTATTTAACTTCTAAATTCGGAAAAGCAAATAAAAAATAATTTTCTAAACTTAGATGTAACAATATGGGAGAGCCTTTAGTTTCTTAGATTACCCTAATATTCAGTTTATACTATAAATAAATCCACGAAAAAAAATGGATCACACATTTTTTATTATTTTTTTTTTTTGTTCACAAAAAAACAGTAAAATCCTAAAAAAGAATGACCGAATATTTTATTTCTTATTAATAATTATGATTAAAAATAATAAATCTATATAGTTAAAATTCACCATTTTGCTTATTTGGGTTAGTAACTATTTAATGATGAAATTTTACCCAAAACTTGTTTATCGTGACCAAAATAATCTTGAAAACAACTACAATATGTTCATAGCAAACATATATTGTTACAGAGAACATACTGTGGTTCTTGTGATCATACCACAAGCATGGCTGTTCTTTGCGTACACGTGACTTGCGTATTAATTTTAACATGGCATTATTATGAGAGAGAGAGAGTCAATTAATACAGTTTTGATATTCACAATTGTTAAAAAAAAATGTAAATTAAAAACTATGTAATTACAAATGGCTTATATAAGAGCAAAACATTATGCTTCAACTGTATGCTTGTAATTAAATTATATTAGGCCTACTTCTTGAAACGTTTCTCAGTTTTCCGTTCCTTCGAAAGAAAGCCTTTTAGAAGACCTTGTTTCATGCTTATGTAAGTTTTGCTTCGGTATGTAATTATACTTTTAGGTTTCCCATTTTTCAAATTGGGAAAAATTGAAAACACTAAAGTTAATTTTGTATAAAGCGAAGGGTGATTCAAGAGGAAATACTTTTTTCAATAGCCTTTTTTGACAGATCACGTGTGAGTCGTGTCATGCTGTCATGTTATTTTTGTTTAGTATTGTTTGGCATTTCATAATGGAAAGACTTACGCCTATGGGATCTTGAAAAGAAGATGCGACGTTTCAGAGGCAAATTTTGTTAGCGATGTGGCCCATTTCTGGCTCAAATGTAAACAAACAAAATTGCCGCATTTGGGACGAAGAGCAATCAAGAGCTGCCACTTCATCCATCCGGTGGCCGGTGGAATCATCGGTCCTTATTTATTCTTTAAAAATTATGCCGTTGCGAACGTAACTGTCAATGGTAACAGTTATGGTGCCATGATAATCGACTGTTTGATGCCTGAAATTGAAGGTCGTGATATCGGCGACATTTGGTTTCAGCAAGACGGCGGCACTTCCCACACATCGCATCAATCGATGGATTTATTGAGAGAACATTTCGGTGAGCACATAATTTCACTTTTTAGGCCGGTCGATTGGCCACCAAGATCGGGTGATATCACACCTTTAGACTTTTTCCTGTAGGAATATGTAAAGTCTAAAGTTTATGCTTCTATTTAGGCCTTGGAGGAAAATATCTCGCGTGTCATTCGTCAGTTAGCAGTATAAATGCTCGAACGAGTCATCGAAAATTGGACTCAACCGATGGACCATCTGCGACGTAGCGATGGCCAACATTTGATAGACATAATCTTCAAAAAATAAATGCCAAAGAATGTTCTTTCAAATGATAATAAACATTCTCCATTAAATTTAAATTTTCTGTGTTTTTTTCTTTAAAAAAGTGGGGAACATCGGAATGGATCACCCCTTACATCTCAATATAACTTTTAGAGTTCTGTACCCAAAGGGCAAAAACGTAACCCTTTTGTTTTCGAATGTATGTCCGTCCGTCTGTCAGCTCCTTTTATCTCTGGAACCGTAAAAGACTCTTGAAACTTTGACAGAAGATGTATAACTGTTGCCGCTATAGCAACAAATACTAAAACTAATAGGGTGTTCTGATAAAGACGTGTTATTCACGTATATGTTGTTTGTTTATTAAACTGTAAGAGGCATACATTTAAAACTTACAAACAGTAATTAAAACTTAGTTGGCTATATAAACAAGTATAAACAAATAAACTTCAAAATCAAAGGGTGTTCCGAGAGTGATCTGCATTTATAACGCCTCTTTTTTGAACCATAACAGGTAGACTCTTGAAATTTGTATAGAAGATGTGCTGCCACGCTGGCTATGGCAATTACTAAAAACTAAAGGGTGCTCCGTCAGTGCCATGTTTTTCACGTATATTGCCTTATTTTTTAAACGGCATTAGGTAGGCTCCTGATATTTTTATAGAAAGTGTATTAACATGACCGCCATAACAACAATTAATAAAACTTAATGGGTGTTCCGATAGTGATACAATTTTCGCGAATATGACTTTAATTTTTGAACGTGAATTTATACAGAGTGTGTAAATTTTTATCCGCTATAGAAAAAAAATATAAAAAATGAAAATAAACGGTTTTGCGAAAGTGACAAATAGTTACCTGTGTATGTATGCAGCCTAATTATTAAACTGGAACGGGTAAAAAATTTATATATACGCAGATTATGTATAAATTCGTCATCTATACCAAGAACAAATAATATAACCAAAATTTATAGGGTAGTGACACGATTTTTTTTTATCCCTCAACAAACCAAAACAGAGCACTATTTTTATAGGTCCCTTTTCGACCCCCTTGGTTCTTCAATGATTTCTGGTATCCGACCACAGAGTCTTTGGGAAATACTAACATTTGCCTAAGACCCGTGGTCCTTAGCATTTATGTTATTCAGTCTGCTGGGCATCCATACAAAATGTGTTTTGCCATTTTAGCCTATATCCGGCCGTAGTCTGTAAGTGTCGTCTTTCCTCGAATTTTAACTTGGGTGGGTAATACTTTAAGTTTCCGTAAGCTATAACTAACGCAGTTAGCCAGATCATATTCAAACACCTTTTTGGTCTTCTTGCTAATTTGTAGTGAAAAATACCAGAATCGTTGGTGGGAATTAAAGCTACAACCCCGGACTTATAGACTAGCACACTGCTTAAAAGTTGAAAAATTAACTTTCAAAAGAGATTTTTATAAAGTTGTTTAATTTTACTTTTATTTATTACTTATTTATTAAAAATATTTACCAATTAATAATTGTAACGAGATTAACGAATTAACGAATATAATTGAAAACCAATTGTCTCAAATGATTTCTTCCTTCACAAATTGTTGTCTTGTGAGTCTTTAACTGAATAAAATAAAAAAGTCTATAGTTTGTCTTTTATAAAACAGTCTTTATATATTCGATATTTGGCCTTAATTTCAAACGGATACGGAAATGAACCTAAAAAACGGATGTGGTTGTAGTTGTAATAGTTGTGATTATGTTAGTGGAAGTTTTTTTTAGTTGTTATTGCATTAACTACAGTTATTCAACATACAGCCAAGCAAAGATATTTTATTAAGGCTGTAAGAGAGAATGTCGAAAGCTGCAGATTATATTGAATCATATGATATTGGATTCTAAAATTTTAAAATATCTTTGTCTGTTGCGTTTCATAAAAAAATGAAAACTTAAAAAAAGCTATCGCTGTCAACCGTGGAGACATTTAATAGCCCGCATTTGCATGTTAACTCTTATACTTCTAAAATTCTACCGGATTTACAAATCTTGGCCGAGCTTATTCGATCAAGAAAATTGAGTGTAGATTTGAAGGATACTATTTCAGACGTAATCAGTTTCTCTATAAAAAGTTGTTGCATGTATTAGATTATTCAATTATTATAAATAAAATGGACAGCAGACCTGGGAATGTAAAAATAATAATGCAATTTTTATTCCTTATATTGTTATTTTAGTAGAATTTATTAAAATATACATTACAGTAAAACTTAAAAAAAATTAAATTGTAATGAAAAATTCCAATTTCATTTACATTTTTTTTTTTTTTTTTTTTTTTTTTTTTAAGGGAAGTACCACTCAGGCAGTTAATGCCTACATAAACTGTGGTACTTCCTTTGGAAAGGGATAGTAGGTAGATAAGACAGATGGTTAGTGATAGTATAGCTTCTATTCTGGCAACAATGCAATTGCACGTTATGATTATTTTTAGAACAGTATTGCAGCGCCTCTGGTGTTATTTAGGCGAATTAGTTCGAAGCTAGAATAGCCAATTTATAATTATTTTACTGCGCCGGCGATTTAGTGCTATGTGGTAATACCGGCGAAGGAGGGCGCTGTGATATGCATTATTATGAAGAAAAATTAATACATATCAGAAAAATTGATGTTGTCACGGCTGAGATTTGAACTCGTGACCATTGCTTAGTATTCAACGTGCTAACCACTTAAGCTACAGCACCCTCAATTTACACAATAATAATATTCACTGTTTGTTATTATTATTTTGCCTAAGTTTAATACAATTACATGTAGTTGTCTTCACGCAAAGAAAAAACATGGTCGAGGTAACCATAATCTAAGAGCAACATATATGATGGAATTAAATGGTTATAATCAACCTCAATATGAAGGGGAAATATTAAGGCGAACATTTTTGATTTTTTTTTTTTTTATATGGAGTTTGATATTTCAACTTCCATTTAAGGGAAAAAATTGTAAGTTTAACTGTTAAAATCCCTATAAAAAAATTGATTATTTTCGCATAAATATTTCCCCTCCGTAGTGAGGCTACCTGATTAATATGCCTTGGTTGTAGTCAAACCATATTATTATTATCATAATAAAATTGTTATGTTTACGAGAATAAACATACCTTATAATCAAACATTTATTTTTTAAACATTCGATATGAGAAATAACTCAATTCATAAAAAATTATTTTTCAAAAAGTTATACCCGTTAAATTATTTTCTAATAATTTAAAGATAAGAGAAAACTTCGAAAAAACCAAACATTATTTGTTTGGTTTTAGTCATACTCTGTGGTCACCATAATTTGTTTACAAATAATATATTATGGTTATAAATACAATATTATGTTGAAATACTAATACAACTTTGCATGTGGTTTAAAAATTTTATAATTCAAGTCAACCAAGTTTTAATTTTTGGGTGGGTGTAGTAACCATTTAATGGTCAAATAGTAACAACAACTTGTCTGTCGTAATTATATTAATGAATTAAACAACTATAAGTTAATCACAGCAACCAGATATTGTTGCAGTGATCATAAGGTGGTTATTTTGACCATACCATAACCATGTTTTATCTCTGCGTGTTCTATTAGTTTTACTAAGTAATAGAATTTTACACAATCCCAATGCAGAATCTATCTTAAAATTATCTGTTGTTTTATTTTCTTTTTAAATAGTAAAGAGAACCTACCGATATTATTTAATTTCATTTTGAAATGTTTGTTGGGATATAGTATACACATATATTTTAAAGTTCATTGTTTTAATAGGATGTTTCGTGTTTGGCTGACTACATGTCTACTTGAACTTTTTCAGAATATAGGGTGTGTCCTAAGTTGTACTTGGTTTTTCGATTCTGGGAAATTTAGTTAAAACACAAAGGCATTTCATGGCGTTAAGGTCAATTTAATTTTTTGAAATACCAAATTATCCAGCAATAACCAGTGCTTGAGTATGAACAAATGTTATTCGTAGCTTCGAAGAAAACGCCGCTACTATAGATCAAAAGCAAAAAAAACGCTCTGCTGTTAGCAGGATGAATAAAGAGGACGTGGCGCATCTGAGCCTATCTAAATAAACCAAACGGAAACCGAGCAGATGCCCACTTGGCTATTTGGCTACGGAACTTAAAACTAAATTTACAAAGCAAGATGGCGTTACTTGCCTACGAAAATATGAATTCAGTTAAAAGAGTGTTCCCTTAAATGAAAATATCCAAAACAGGCGATGTACCACGACCACAACGCAAAATGTTTTGTAAAGTCCTCTTACTCAAAAAGTAGCCATTTGGTCTACTCTAACTAAATAAAAACATCAGCCATCTAAAATGGCAACGGATCTTGAAGATCCGTTGAAATGTTCTATTACCGAACAATTTCTTTTGGAGTCATGAAGTTGTTTAGTCACACCACTTTTGTTGATAAAATGTTCCAGTTCAACCAACACTGTCAGTAGAGTTATTTAAAAAATTATTTTAAAAATTCAAACACTTTTGGATTACCCTATATCTATTTTATTTCTACTATAAGGTCCTGTTGTTGTTTTTTTTTTTTTTTTTTTTTTTTTTGTTTTAATATTCTACACTAGACTTTATTCCATGAATGACTTTATTTTATCTTTCTCTTACTACAGTTTTTAAATACTTTTATGTATTTAGCTTTACTTTCACTACATTAGCACTATGGGCTAGCTGACTGACTTAGTGGTAGAATAAAACATTTTAAATTAAATTAAAAGCTTTTTTGTTTTCTGACTTCTTGCCTTCTTGGAACCCGAAGTCCGTTAAGGGCTGTTTTTATTTATTTTATAATTTCTAACTTTTTAACGGAAATATATTTCCCATTATGCAATGCAGAAACAAAATGCTTACGAGTTTTTAAACAGTTTGAGTTTCTAAAAAAATGAAGCTGTAGAAAATCTACAGATGATGTTCACAACGATGTAGAAGAAGATGATGATGATTTTGTTTATATAAAAGAGTTTAAAAACCAATTTACTATTCAGTTGAAATTGGTTTGTCTGGTAAAACACATCGCTAAGCAATAAAATAAACAACAACAATAAAATAAAACAACAATTTTCTTAAAAAAAGTGTTTTAAGGCGATTTTTTTTTTGCTTTATAAAATAGCAATGCCACAAAAGTGTTTTTTAAAAAGAGCGCCACATTATTAAATCAACTACAACATGTTGGCATCTTTATTGTTTGTATTTATACTTTTTACTTCTGCATGCTGTTTGTTGTGCTGCCCCAAAGCACACAGTTCAACATCGTCATCTTTATTGTCATCAACTTTATCATCTGCATACTCGTACAGTTCTTTGGAGGATGTCACGCAGAATCCTTTATGTTTGTTTACCAACATATTTACCACAATAAATAATACAGTTAAAATTAAAAATGCATTTAGTAATAGTAAGTACTCGGCAGTGTTCCTTGCAGCATTTGCAGAGCAACTAAAGTGTTAAAGCAAACTTCAAAAAAGAATCTTAATTTCTGATTGATTGATTAAGTGTTTGATTATGTAGGATAAAAAGGAAACTGTGGGTAGCCATTACATATTTATTACAATGAAAAATAGTTTACAGTATTTTTTAAAGAAATTGTTTTCTAGAATCTTATTGTCGTTGGCCAAAAGTAATAAATTTGTTTGATTTAAGCTTTTAAACCTCAAAATTGTTAAAAAAAAAAAACAATTTTTTTGAAGGAAATTTAAAAGTATTTAAGTATTCAATCGTCATACTGACAACTTAAAAAAGCTAAATCTATACATCTATACATATAATAAAATAGTAACTCATATCCGTCTGTCTGTCTGCTTTTCGTTTGTGTTCGCATCACGTAAAAACTACTAGATGGATTTTAACAAAATTTTGTGAGGAGGTACCTTAGTATCCGGGTCCCAATATTGTATACCTTTCTCCGCAAAATATCTTATTTTCAAGAGTAAAAGGAGAAAAAGGAGAAAAAGCAGTGCAAAACGCAATTTCCGGTTTAAAGGTACTGAAAATTTTGGTTTAAAACTGGGATATTTTTAACACACTTTTTTATTTATTTTTATTTTACTATTACGCAACAGATGGCGGCAGTTGAATACAATTTGTATTTTTACTTTGTGGAATTACATTGTTTTTAAAATATTTTAAACACCTCTTACAACAAATTTAAAAATTTTAGAATTTTTTATAAATTTTAAAATTTTATCCAAGGATGGGTACCTTTATATAAAGAAATACATAAACCATAACTGAAGCACTATAAAAGTAAGATTCTTACAATTGGTGTGGAATACTTTCAAAGCAAAATCGAGAGGCGGGCACAGCTAGTAATAAATAAAGTAAAAATTGAATAATTAAGGCCATGGCTGATAAATAATAGCGACATTATTTTTTTTAAACTTACGTGTTTCAATCAGCATACATATGTGTGGCAATAAGGAATAAGTGCTTAAGTCGATTTAAGCAAAATTTAAGTTCCTAGCACCTTTGTAATCTCCGTACTTCAAAGTACCCATGTTCAAGGTTTCAATTATTTTGTACCATTTTTATGAAGTTATAGCGAAATGACTTTCTGCTTATGTTTTTTCAATGTCTAATCGCATTTGGTGAAAAGCTTAAGAAGTTACAAGCTTTTTTTCCAAACCATAAAAACTACTTTCACAACTTTTTAATTGCAACGCCTGCTTACTTTTGGTAGATATAAGAAGTTTTTCAAAACATACGGTTGACTTCCTTATGTAAAGTTTGACGATAAGCTATATTTTTTAAAAATTAATTTTAAAGTTTAAAGTAAAACATAAAAATCAGACTTAAGCACTTTTTTCTTATTGCCACAGATATTTTGTTGTTTAAACTTTATTAGCATAGGTATTTAGTTATTAATTTTATTTTATGTCAACCCTTAGAGCTGTCATCTGACCTAATT
The DNA here is from genome assembly GCA_949628195.1 of Phasia obesa. Classification (NCBI taxonomy): domain Eukaryota; kingdom Metazoa; phylum Arthropoda; class Insecta; order Diptera; family Tachinidae; genus Phasia; species Phasia obesa. The sequence goes on from OX451215.1 coordinate 33,808,782, forward strand.
TCACTTTTCTAAAATTAAAACTAAAACTTTCTAACATAAAACAGAGTTATAAAGTCAGGCTTAAGTTCGTTTATTCTATGGTTAAAAAACTATTTTATTTATTTATTTTACAAATTAGATAAATAATTTAAATTAAAAATAAAATAATTATGTTAGATGCTGGCATTCTTTTCCTAGCATTATTTGTATCCGCCTACTATGGGTAGTGTTTAGTATTAAACATCATCTAATTAATCAAACAAACTCAGATAATAGAATACGAGAGTTTGAACTCCAATCATATACCGTCCGTTGCTGAGAACGAAGTTTACGACCATAGTTCCATAGTTCGACTAATAAATTCAATATGATAAGATGTTAAGAAGTTATTTTTAACAAGCTGTGCCTCCTCGTCGTAGGCGCCCTGACAATATTACGTTGGATTTTGTTGGATTTTATAGTGCTTTAGTTATGGTTTATGTAATTGCTTTATGTAGAGGTATCCAACCCTGGATAAAATTATAAAATATATATAAAATTCTGAAGCTTATTGTATAGTTCTGTAAATAGTGTTTAAAATTTCCCGCTGACAGAAATATAAGGTGCTGTCAAGTTTGCAGTATTTTAACGACTTTTTCTCTATTTTTTATTGTAAATAAAATACTTTTTGCAGAAAAACAGTATCGTATATTGGAACCGGAATACCAAGGTAGCTTTTTACAAAACCTTATTTAAATTTATCCAGTAGTAGTAAAATAAATGTTTATGAAAATTGCAAAATTTTTTATTTACTAATTTCATTGACATAAGAAAGCGGATGGCCGGTGGTAAAAATCATTTTTTATATTTATAAAGCACAAAATATGTTTGTTTGTATTTTGTTTGTCAGAAAGCTATAGCTGCCTGCACCAGTGAAGGTCTTTCTGATATTTTCACAGTTTGTTACTAGATATACGGTTGGTAAAATAGGGTACTTATTATTTTTTTTATTTTTTATTTTTTTTTATTTTTTTAGATTCGACGTGGGCGTGGCACCTCCCATACAAAGTAAATATTTATCATAGTGTAGCTTAGTAACAGTAATAGGTAGCGGCCTGAAATTTTGCACCTATAATCTCTATATTAACATATGTACATAGTTTAGAGAAAGATGGAATGGGTTGGAATAGGGGGCGTGGTACCTCCCATGCAAAGTGAAAAATTATTATCGTGTACCTGGAGAACTACAATCGGTAGAGTCTTTTAACTTTGCACAAGTAACCCTCAACGCAATGTGCATAGTATAGCAAAATACTGATTGGATTGGAACAGTGGGCTGGTAATTCCCATACAAAGTCAAGAATTATTACCGTGTACCTAGAGAACTATAACTTTACCTATTGAGTCTTGAAACTTTGCACAAGTATCCCTCAGAGTAGTGGGCATTGTCTAGCAAAATACCGACGGGATTAGAGTGGGCATCGTACCTTGCATATAAACTATAATATTTTCGATTTTAGAAAAAAAACACACACTGTTTTCAAGTTAAAGGTTGGCCATACTTTTCTTCTAAGTCATACAATTACAAATTTTTTGTGGATGAGTGTAGCGAAGCGCACCGGGGATAGCTAGTTAGTTATAAAATAAGAAATTTGATCGTATACAATGCATAAGATTTCTTTCAAATACATACATACTCATTTTCCAAATTATCTGGTTAAGTGGGTGTCTTTGCTTAAAATAGTTTTACACGGCGTGTGTTTGTCATATGACTTGTCAGTTTGATAACCCATATGTAATTTCATGTGTTTGTCAAAATAGAGATTTTACATACGGTTTATAATTTTTGCTTTCAAACGTACATACATGTGTAATTACATCTGACATAACCTACAATATATATTTTTTCCGCCACACAGTTTTGTATTGCCAACCACAGCTGATGCAAAGATGGCAACGTAGTGCTTTTGCCACAATTTTAGTGCCTAAAATAGCAAAATATCAAGTTGGCATTACAGGAAGTCAGATGCTTTGTCACATCAAAATAGAACACGTTCTAAATGAAAAATGTCATATGCATTGTACACATGGAAAACACACATGTTATGTTTCAAAAGGTTTACATGATGTGTTTAGAATTTACACATGGAAAAGTGACAAGTCATATGACAAATACACGCCGTGTAAAACCACTTTTATATGTAAGTAAATCGAATGCTCAATCTTACATTGCAGCAATCGAAATATATTTAATGGGATTTTAACGTAATCGTACGTTTCTCTCTCTGACTGACTCAGAGTTGATTGAGTTTATATATTTTAAACAAATTACAGGGAAAACAATTCAAGTAATGGTTGTAGAATTTAGATTTCCAATTAATGCTAAAAATACAAAAAACACTTCTACTCAAATATAAATGTAAGAAAACGTAATTAAAAAACAAGTACTTAAATAAGATTAATAGTTTAAAAGAAAAAAAAAACTGTTATTAATGTGAACAATAATACATATTAACATATTTTAATTGTCAATAATACACCTATTCTAAGTTCAATAGAGAAATGTACAACAACTTTTGCTAAAAAGTTGTTTTTAATTTCCGCCACAAATTGCGGTTGATTATCATGTTTTTTTAGTAATTATAAATGCAAGGTGGTGGCAAGGTGTGTGAAACTAAATAAATTAAGCTAGAATTTAATGAAGTGCAGTTGTTAAATTAAACAGTTGATGTAAATAGGAAATTTTAATTTTAATTATTACCATTGGAAGGTTTTTTGAAGGGAAATTTAAGGTTTTTGTTAGGTTTAAATTAATACTATGTTGGAGTCGAGACATTGGTTGTGGGTTTTGTGTATAATTTTTATGTGTACTGAAAAATAAATTTATTTTTTTTTATAATAAAATATACATGTAAAATAAATAATGAAATTAAATTTTTTTTAATAAACTAAAATCAAACTGCTTATGTCGACGAAAGCTCTTACTGGAGCTTTCCACAATCCGCTGAAGGGTAGTCACTAGTTGCCCGCAGGGAGAAGTTTAGTCACCTATTTTGTGGAACATTGCTATTGATGGCCTGAAAACTGGATTCAAAAGGCATCCCTACGGTTGCGTATGTCGACGATCTGGCACTTATGCTTGGTGGAAAGTTTATCGAGACCATCCAAGGATGCATGATACATCCAAGGCATGGTACAATGGGCTAACCAACGCTATGCTCATCACTCAAAGGAGGGTACAGACGTTAAATCCTTACTGCTTTTCGGAACGGAAACCAGTGTGTTAAGGAGATTTAATTATCTAGGTGTTACTCTCTGGATGAGGAACTTAGTGGATTTACACAATGATGGTGCGATCCTTAATAACTTATGCATCTGTGGTTTGGTTGCCAAAAGCCTCTCAGATTACAATCAAGCGTAAGTTGGTTGGGGTTCAAAGGATTGATTGTATCAGTATATTATGTGGTGCAATGCGCACAGCTCCAACACAGGAAATTGAGGTAATCTTGGAATTTCTGCCGTTGGACTTATTCATTAAGACGACGGCTGCAATATCAGCTTTGCGTATGAAGAGGGATGCCATGTATCACAGCTTTGGGCTGAACATCGTGCATAAAAGTATTCTGGACCTCTTAGTAAGGTAACCTCCTCAATGAAGGAGGATGATATGCCGATGAAACGCATAAGTAGAAGAAAAAAGACTGTATCGGACACTCATTGCGAAAGCCGTTATACACAATGAGAGTATGGAGGACGACATCAGCATTTTTTCTAATGGACGGTAGAGTAGGAGCAAGTGTAAACTCAGCTGAGCTGAAGCGTTTGCAATGAAATAGTTAGACAATTAGAAAGAAAAATACAAAAATATTTTTTTGGAAAAAAAAATCGATTGATTTATTAAAAAAAACTAAAACTAACAATGGTATTCTACTATCATTGATGACTGTTGTTATATTCTATTGTGTACATAACATTTATAATAATATTTTAGAACAAAAAAGCTTTTTTATGAAACCTAGAATAACAAATTGATTTTCTTGTCTCGAATGTTTTTACTACCACAACAATTATAAGAATAGCACTGTAAATATATAAAAACCGAAACCGGTAGGGTTTTGTATACCCAAAGAACTGGGTTTCGTGTTAAATACTCTACCTCTTGCTTTAATCTTTCACAATTAAAAGAATGGCACTTCTATGTTTAAAACAAGAATTTCTCAGACATTTTGACAGGCATGTATTATGATTGTTAAGAAAACCAAATCTCTCCTTAAGCGAAAATATTTTCACTGGATATGATTATTATTAAAATTATTACATTTCTTACAAAATCACAGTGTATAGCAATGAGTGATTAAAGTAGAGATACTTTTTTCAATACCCTTTTTTTGACAGATCACATGTGAGTCGTGTCATGCTGTCATGTTATTTTTGTTTAGTATTGTTTGGCATTTTGTAATGGAAAGACTTATGCCTGAATCGCTTCGCTCTGTGTGCTCTTGAAAAGTTCCAAGAAGAACCGACGTTTTCGAGGCAAATTTTGTTTAGCGATGAGGCCCATTTTTGGCTTAATGCTTATGTAAACAAACAAAATTGTTACATTTGGGACGAAGAGCAACCTAAAGAGATTCAAGATGTGGGCCGTCAATGGCGACCGTTGTCGTGCCATGATAACCGACTATTTGATGCCTGAAATTGAAGCTCGTGATCTCGGCGACAATTGGTTTCAGCAAGACGGCGCCACTTCCCACACATCGCATCAATCAAAGAATTTATTGAGAGAACATTTCGGTGAGCACACAATTTCACGTTTTGTGGCGGGCGATTGGCCACTAAGATCGCGTGAAGTCACATCGTTAGACTTTTTCCTGCAGGGATATGTAAAGTCTAAAGTTTATGCGGACAAACCCGCAGCCCTTGGAGGAAAACATCGAGCGTGTCATTCGCCAGTTACCAGTCGAACCATCTGCGACGTAGCAACGGCCAACATTTGATAGACATAATCTTCAAAAAATAAATGCCAAAAAATGTTCTTTCAAATGATAATAAACATTCTGCTTTAAATTTGAATTTTCTGTGATTTTTTCTTTAAAAAAGTAAGGAACCTCGAAATGGATCACCCTTTATATCATCATATATCATAATATAGTACAGTCTGTCAAGGAAATGTTTTTACATAGTGAAAAAAGTTTTGGTTTAGACTTTTAAAATAGAAAATGTTGTTTCCTTTTTTATTTTTATAAATTTTTTTTACTAAATTAATTTTATCTATTAGTTAACTTACAAATAATATCAAAAAGGAAAAATATTGATAAAAACGATATTAAAAACAGAAAAACTTTCCGAATTTTGTTGTCAAGAAAATGTTTTTACACAATCAGTAATTTGTATGGCAACCATTGGCGTCAACCAGTACTTGCAGAGACCCTTTCATGGAATAAACTAATTCTTGGACACATTCCGTTAGAATTTTATTAAATTCCTCCAAAATTACAGCTTTTAACTTATCTTGGCTTTTGGAACGCCTCTTAGCAACGTTTTTTTTCAGATAAGCACACAAATTTTGAACTAGATAAATAAGTCAGTACTCTGAGCTAGAGTACTTTGCCAAGAGCCTTTTGTTTGGAAACATTATCCCTATAAAACTTGAAATTCGGCTTTTTATTAGTGTAAATTCTATATTTATTTTACCCTTGAAATTAGATGACCATTTTATATATTCAGGTACTGCTACGCAACCATTGTGTTCACAATAAAACAAATTTCTCCAACTCCTTTTCTAGATATGGACCTACAACCCATTTTCCAAAATTTACTACTGGAATTATGTTACGAATTTCTAACGTTCCAAAATTTACTACTGGAATTATGTTACGAATTTCTAACGTTTTTAGGGGGCATGGGGAAATACTATATTGGGTCACCGTTATAGAAATGCAACATTTTGATATCTTCGTAAAAAATAACGACATCCCAGTACAGCAAGGAACAATCGCTTTCTTTGTGTTGCATTGTAAGCACTGGTTTCTTTCGAGTTACTTTTGATGCATATCCGCTCTACTGAAAGACTTGCCTACCCATTTTTTGTGGCTTTTTTCTATTTTTTGTCATTGTTTGTTAGTTAATATATAGATAAAATGGAATTAATAAAAAAAATTTATTTAAACATTTAAATACACTACGCCTTTACGATAAAAGCCAACAACAAAACATTTTTCATTATGTAAAAACATATTCTTGACAGACTGTACGTATATTATCAGTTAGACGGTATGTTTATCTCCTAAAATTCTTGTAATATAACACTTACAAAAATGTGAATAAAATAACAAAATATTTTTTCAAACCCGTTTCTGATTTTTATTACAAAAACCCAACTCTTATTAAATAGAAACTACAAATTAATAACAAAGACTAGGATAGAAAACTTAATTTTAAAATAATCCATAACAGCCACGCAGCTCCAACACAGACCAAACCCTGAACAAGACAATGGGCAAAATATAATCTGTAATGAAAAATAAAATTTATATAAAAATTTAAAGAAGTTGTTTAAGTTAAAAAAAATGTTCTTAACATTCGGTGGCGGAACAATAATATTATCACTTTTTAACTTCTTTTTAACTGTAGATAACTAAAAAATAATAGCTCCGGCTAATAAACATCTGTCAAATTAAGAGTTTCGCCAATAACTTTTTTATGCTGTTTTTTAAAACATAAAAAATAATGAATTTAATTGACAATTTTATAGAAATGGTTAAAAATGACTGTTGCTAAACAGATCAGTAGATCTAAAAACATTCAATTAACGTCCTACACTATCAAACCCATTCAACGACAACTAGAAGAAATCGCATTTCGCTATTCGTTTACACAATCCACATAAGCTCATGTGTCTAAGCTACAAACTATCTACTCCATATTTTGCGGAAATGGTTAAATTGAAAGAAACTGAGATCTAATGGTATAATCATTACACAAAAAAATTCCTTTTTTTGAGGATCTTAAGACATCCAACTTATTTTTTCGAAACAAAAATATTTTTTTTTGTGTGATTATTAAAAAAATGTAAACCAATTTTTTATTTTTTTTTTTATAACTTTTACTTTTGCATCATTTGGAGAACTTTCATTTATTTTTTAACAGTGACTAAAAATATGTAACTCTGACGTTTTCGAACCAAAAAAAAACTGTAAAAAACGGCGACGTTTTTGTGTATAATATTGACAAATTGAGTTCTGTAAATAGGCTGTAAATTTATTCAGCATATAGCACACGATGTTGTGAAACAGAGTCTTTAATGGGAATGAAACCAACAACCCAGCCCACTAAGAATAATAGAAGACAAGATTACGCCATCCAGAAAATAAAATTAATATTTTTTTTTTTTTTTGCGCATGTCGGCCTAAGAACGTCACGAAACTGACTTCCTATTGGCTAAAAATTCTGATTTAAAGTATAAATAAAAATTACTAGATGTTCCCGTAATTCACACCAAATTTTAATAGTCTTACTTTTATAGTGCTTGAGTTATTGTTTATATAAATTCTTTATTTAGAAGAACCCATCGAAAATGTGTATAAAGTTCTAATATTGTTGTAGAGTAATGGAAATAGAGTTCAAGATATCCTGTTTTCCTCAATAAAAGAAGCTGTTAAAGTTTTATTATATGTATATATAAATTTTATCGAAATTTTTTTGGAAAATATTTTGTAAAAATTTTTTTGTAAACATTATATTGAAAATTTTTTGTAAATATTTTATAGAATATTTTTTGTAAAAATTTTATCAAAAATTTTTTGTAAAAATTCTATCGAAATTTTTATTTAAATTCTATCGAAATTTTTGTTTATATTTTATCGAAATTTGTTTGTAAAATTTTCTAGAAACTTTTTGTAAAAATTTTATTGTAAAAATTTTATAGAAATTTTTTTGTAAAAATTTCATAGAAATTTTTTTGTAAAAATTTCATAGAATTTTTTTTTTGTAAAAATTTCATAGAATTTTTTTGTTAAAATTTCATAGAATTTTTTTGTAAAAATTTCATAGATTTTTTTTGTTAAAATTTCATAGAATTTTTTTGTAAAAATTTCATAGAATTTTTTTGTAAAAATTTCATAGAATTTTTTTGTAAAAATTTCATAGATTTTTTTTGTAAAAATTTCATAGAATTTTTTTGTAAAAATTTCATAGAATTTTTTTATAAAATTATATAGAAATATTATTATTTATTTCTCATTACGCATAATTCCTTTTTTTTAATTTATTATCTTATAGTAATCCAAACAGATTACTATTGGAAAGCATATCCATATAGCATATAGCTATTTCACTGGTGCTTACCCAGATCGTCAGTGGACTTTTTTAAATTTTCTGAATAAAAACTCAGATTCTTATGCTCAAAATTTAATAAACCAAATGAGAAGTTTATTAAATTTAGAAATCAAGAAAAAATAGTAATCTGTTTGGATTACTATAAGATAATAAATTTAAAAAAAGGAATTATGCGTAATGAGAAATAAATAATAATATTTAGAAAATTCCAAATATAATTTTTTAAAAATTATATAGAAATTTTTTTTTAAATTTTATAGAAATTTTTTGGTAAAAATTTTATATAAATTTTTTGGTAATAATTTTATAGAAATTTTTTGGTAAAAATTTTATAGAAATTTTTTTGGTAAAAATTTTATAGAAATTTTTTTGGTAAAAATTTTATAGAAATTTTTTTGGTAAAAATTTTATAGAAATTTTTTTGGTAAAAATTTTATAGAAATTTTTTTGGTAAAAATTTTATAGAAATTTTTTTGGTAAAAATTTTATAGAAATTTTTTTGGTAAAAATTTTATAGAAATTTTTTTGGTAAAAATTTTATAGAAATTTTTTTGGTAAAAATTTTATAGAAATTTTTTTGGTAAAAATTTTATAGAAATTTGTTTGGTAAAAATTTTATAGAAATTTGTTTGGTAAAAATTTTATAGAAATTTTTTTGTTAAAAATTTTATAGAAATTTTTTTGTTAAAAATTTTGTAGAAATTTTTTGTTAAAAATTTTATAGAAATTTTTTTGTTAAAAATTTTATAGAAATTTTTTTGTTAAAAATTTTATAGAAATTTTTTTGTTTAAAATTTTATAGAAATTTTTTTGTTAAAAATTTTATAGAAATTTTTTTGTTAAAAATTTTATAGAAATTTTTTTGTTAAAAATTTTATAGAAATTTTTTTGTTAAAAATTTTATAGAAATTTTTTTGTTAAAAATTTTATAGAAATATTTTTGTTAAAAATTTTATAGAAATTTTTTTGTTAAAAATTTTATAGAAATTTTTTTGTTAAAAATTTTATAGAAATTTTTTTGTTAAAAATTTTATAGAAATTTTTTGGTAAAAATTTTATAGAAATTTTTTAACTGTTTCCAGATCTATTTTTAAGAAATTTTTTAAATTAATTCAATTACGGGTATATGCTTAATTGGGAGAGCACAAATAACATTATAATAAAATAAATAATTGAATTAATTCAAAATTTCATTTAATTTGCAGCTACACCAATTACAACCTCTTATTGTTGCAAACAATTTTTATTTGTGTAAATGTACACAAAAAAATTGATAATTCAAAGTTTTTAGCTAAAGTTTAAGCCCTGAATTGAATTTCAATTGAAACTGTTCTTAAAACAGCTTTAGAAATGTTAAGACCTCTCTGGAGCATGTGGACAAAATAATTAATTTTGATAATATTTTTAATAATACAATATTTTTAATGTAAAAAATAAAAGTAAAATTCATAAAAATGTTGTCAGTTTATAAACTGATTATAAATCAAAAATATTTTTTATGAATTATGCCCAAAATGTTTAAGTTGTTAAAAAATCAGCTTAAATTTACCTTTTTAACAATTTTTTTGCTTTGGGTATAGTATCCGGCTTGTCATTGGCCAAAAATCTCCTCAAACCATATAAACTATTGTAAAAGTAATTACTCCAATTTAAGGAGACCATATCGAAATTAAAAAGTTTTTGATCTTCGGGGCTCATAGACTTCCACAATTGTTTTGTATTCGCAGCATCGAAAGTAAATTCGTTGTCCAAAAAGTAACGCAACAGACTGCATTGCATATGGATTTTTTTATAAGCTTTAGTCATTCTAAAAATTAAATTTATAGTGAATTTATAAATAATTAAATATTATGTGATTTATAATTATATGTATGTATGTATGTATGTATGTATGTATGTATGTATGTATGTATGTATGTATATTACCTAGGTTTCTTGCCGACTATAACCAAAAGAAAATCAATTAGATAACCGGGCACAGTGTGATAAACAAAACAACAAAATTTATAATACCACATATTGCTGGCAAAGATCAAAAATGGATACCAAATCATTGTTGACAAAGGTATTTTAACACCATGATCCTGCACATATTTCTTATAGGCTCCCCATTCTAAGGTATTAGAATCGTCAGGTACCAAAGTGTAGATGGGCGGATCCTTGGAAGGTCTAAAATTAAAACATTTATTTATATCGCTTCAAATTAATTACAAAAACAAAACGGAAATTGAAACCACGTATTAACCCTGTTTTGTAAACCGAACCCCAGTATATTTTGCATTTTCCAATTGAATTAAAATTCTGAGAATTAAAATCAAGTATTTTTACTCGTTTTTTTTTAAGGTAAATCTTATGCAATTTCGTTTTTTAACAGCTGTTGAAAGAAGGGCAACTTCTTCTAACAGCTGCTTATTTAGGTTTTAATTTTTAAAACAACATTTAAAATATTTTGAACTTATATTTGAATGCAAAAACTAGAGCTATTTGTCAATTTTTCGTTTTTATAAGTCACTTGATTTTAAAGACTACTCGACTCGACTCGGCTAACCGAACAGGTGTGTTTATCTTACATTTGTTTGACTGACGTTGCTGTATACCAACCACACGCCAACATCATATTGGCACAAAAATCTACTGGCACTAAGCCAGCTTTATTTTTAGGACAACCATACATTACTCTGAGCACACCATAGGCGCAGCCATAAAGCACACTCATCGGTCCATATAAATTATCGATCCAGCCTGTTAGAGGTTCATCACAAGTGGGTAAAACTAAAAAGAATTTTATTCAAAATAATATTGGAAATTATGATTATCATGAAGTATAACTTATTCCAGGCCTAAATATACAAATAGGCAATGAAATAGCATTGGTCAACACTGCCTCTTCAGCTACTGATTTTGTAAAGCAATATGTGTTAGGAAACTTTCCCACCAATTCACTTTCCATACGATCCAATGTTTGATCACCCAATACGTCTTTGATTTGTAATAATTTCTCACTGGAAACACTTAAATGTTTGGTATAGTAGCGTTCGCTGGCATTAAAAACCAAACAATTGGCAAATGCCGAGGAGACATGAACAAAAGACTGAAATAAAAATGAAAAAATTATAATAACTAAAAATTCGATTTATATTATTTCAAAAACTAAATCTTTAAAATCTTTAAAAGTTTTAGTACGGACAATGTATGGAAGGAGTTTCTTAATCCTCGTCACAACTTAACGTATTAAATATTAAAAACTTATATTTTAGCTGGTTAACCATTTATTTTACAAAAATGTGAGGTGATGCAACAGTATACGAGGCCAGTGTGATAATTTCGTGACTTTTTGTATTTCCAGTGCAGTAGATTTTTATTAAACAGTGGTCCTGTTATACTACTATACATGTAATAAACCTGTAACATGATTATTTCTGTACATGAAATATTTTTTGAAAATTTTGTTGCTGGTGCAGAAGTGGAATACAAAGAAGCAATTCTTGGAATTTTTGTCTGTCTGTCTGTGTTTGCATCACGAAATTAATAAAATTTTGTGAGAAGATACCTTAGTATCTCAGTTAAAATATAGAATACTTTTTCCAAAAGAAAAAGTAGAGAAAGTACGCAGTTTTACCGATTTAAAGATATTGCAAACTTGGCAGCACCTTTTATTTTTGTCAGCGGAAATTTTTAACACTATTTACAAAACTCTACAATAATTTTAGAATTTTATACAACTTTTATAATTGGGGTTCCAATTGTCACTGCAGCAATGGCAAATGCTTTGACGCGGTTCACTCGGGGAAAATAGGGGCACCAGACGCTAGGGTTCCTAGAGCCTAAATCTGGAAGAAAAGGTCTGTTGTTTTATAACACGGGTCCTCTTCGAGGCCCGACCAGTGCCCAAAGGACTGGTACCACGGGAATCGGTGGCCCCACAGAGAGCCTATCCTCTCTGTGACCGGTTATTGGTGAAGTCCCCTTCGGGAGTACACGTGGTGGTTGTGGTTTAAGATCGATTTATGTAGGTATGGTGCACGGTCGATCAAGTGTGCTGTTGCACTCTCAACAGACGGAGTTTGGATAGTGTCCAAACCCCTAAGCAAGAGGTTATAATGTGGATCTAGGCTTGCCTTGGACAGGCTTGCCATATTATATAAATTGCTACTCATTGTAACTGTATCACACACAAAAAGCGATTGGTGGCAATCGTAAAATGTTGTTATACTACACAATGGGGGCGCTAGTCTACGCCTAAGTTTCACTCGGTGGTAAGACCACCGTGAGGTTAGGCCGACTAGGCAGGTACTCACGTTAATCTTGTTCCACAATTGTTACTAAGTAATACCCCCCGGGGTTCCAATTGTCACTGCAGTAGATTGCAACTGCTTTGGCGCGGTTCTCTCGGGGAAAATAGGGGCACCAGACGCTCTTAGGCTTGCCATATTATATAAATTGCTGCTCATTGTGACTGTTTCACACATAAATTGCGATACTGACGGCATCGCCATATCGTGGAGGGTTGTTGTACTACACAATGGGGGCGCTAGTCTACGCTTACATTTCACTCGGTGGAAAGACCACTGTGTGATAATGCCATCAAGGCAGGTGCCCATGTTAATCTTGTTCCACATCTGTAACTTAGTAATTACCCAGGTATGAATACCTTTATATAAAGAAAATACATAAACCATATGAAGCATTATAAAAGTAAGAATCATATGATTTGGTATGGATTACTTTCAAATCAAAATCGAACAAAATATTGCCGGGACGCCTACGACGTAGCGGGTACAGCTAAAAAAAAGCCGTCTTCACACCATAGTACGTCGGCAACATCCATGGAATGATATTTTACGATGGTAAAATAAAAGTGCGTGAAGTAGCTGAGGCTGTCGGCATTTCAACCGAGTGATTACATCACATTTTGCGTAAATATTTGAAAGCGGAAAAGCAATGGGTGCCGCAAATGCTCATAACCGATCATAAGTACAACGGTGTGACAACTTTAAAAAAGCTAAGTTTGGTTTGTTGGTAAACACATTTTTTTGGGCTGAATGCAGGGCCTTGAAAAGAGCAAAACTATTACCGGCGAATGTTCTTTAGAGCTTTTGGACAGATTCAATATTGTTTTGAAGCAAAAACCACTTCAGCTAGCGATGACAAAAAGCTCTTAAATCAATATAATGCACGGATGCATATGTCAAAAATTCATGAATTCCAAATTCGAAGAAATGGTGGCAAAAGATTTGGGTCAAACGAAACGGTCATTATTAATATAATCGCCTATTTTAGGGGCCTTGAGAATGGATCGCTAGACTAAATGCATCGAGCTTGAAGGAGACTATGTTAAAAAAGGATGTAATTTGTCAATTCAGTCACTGCATTATGTAATAACCCTCGTATCTCACTTCAGTGATCAGAATTAGCCCCCTATATTATGTGATTTAACACCAAGGGATTTATTTCTATGTCATCAGACCCACATATCTTCAGAAATTAAAACTGGAGATATGACGATTAATTTAAAATTGTAATTGAAAACTTTGAAAATAGAGTTTGTTTCAGTAACTGTGACGCAAGCTGACGAAAGGGATCTTATCTTGCCAGGGGTCGAAAATGAGTTTTCTTCGATAAAGTACAAAACTCTGGACAGAACGCAAAAATCTAAGAAATTGACGAAGTTATGGCGTTTTGAAGTTTTAAAGTTTTTAGTGCAACAGTATAGTTTTAAGATAATCGAGATTAAAGTTTTACAACTAATTTGTGCAAGTTTTTAGTTGTTAAGACTGCCTAATTAAATATGTTAAATATAAAAAAAAATCTATTTTGTAGTTGATCTCAAGATATCGTTTGTTGCAACAGAAAACATGAAATGTTGTTTTGTCCTGTACTGAAAATTTTACACTGCACAGAGGGGTATTTTGCCAATCAAGCCGGACATTAGGCCAAACATTAAATTTAGGAAATGTGAAAATTTAAGTAGGCAGATCGACTGACAACAAAATTCTGCATCGAATAGTGAATTAGCAAGGCTTTTGCCTAGCGAATAAAAATTTTACCAAATACTTTTATTAATTTTAAGAAATATTTTATTTAAAATTTTTTATGTGAATAATTTTCTTGGAAATAAAAAAAGGATTTTTTTGTTCATATTATTTTAAAAAAAAGTGAAAAAGTTTTTGAAAGTGTGGGCCATCGCGATCCTAAAAAATGTTATGTTATCACTATAAAATTTGGAATCTCTACTTTGTACTGTAGAAAAAAACGTTGCGCGTTTTTGCGCCATTTTTCTGTTTTTGCTTATCTTGCATAGGTAGATACGAGTAAGAATCCTTTTTGTCGGTCATAAAATGTTTTTGATTTTTAAATAAATGAACTGTTATTATTTTATATAAAATTTTTTGTTACTTTAAAAAAAATAAAAAATATTATCTATACATATGAGCCCTTGATTATGAAATTGGTATTAGTCATATATTTCTAATTTCGAGACAAATATTAAAACTTGTAGGGTGTTCCGATTTAGAGGTGTTATTCACGAATGTGTGCTTATTTCTTGAACTGTAGGAGGCATACACTAAAAATTTACAAACAGTAATTAAAACTTAGTTCGCTTTCTAAACAAGTATATAAAATTAAACCTCAAAATTAAAGGGTGTTCCGAGAGTGACGTGCTTTGCGTGTATATGGCCTAAGTTTTAAACGATAATAAGTAGACTCTTGCAGTTTTTTCGACAGTGACGTGATTCTCATGTATAACGCCTTATTTCTTGAACCGTAATTGGTACAAGAGATATGTTGCCACGGCCGATATTAAAATTACTAAAAATTAAAGGGTGTTCCGACAATGACATGTTTTTCACGTATAGTGATTTATTTTTAATCGTAATAGGTAAACTCTTGATATATTTATAGAAAAAGAATTTCCATGGCCGTTATAACAAATAACTAAATTAAAGGGTGTTCCGACAGAGACATGATTTTTACTTAAATAGCCTTATTCTTTGAACCGTAATAGGTAGACTCTTGAATTGTTTACAATAGATGTTGTACTTCGGCCGCTGAACAGAAATAGGTAGGCCTGATATTTTTATAGAAAGTGTATTACCATGGCCGTTATAAAAACAGTTCTTAAAATTTAAAGGGTGTTCCAATAGCGAAGCAATTTTCGCGAATATAAATTTGATTTTAAAAATAAAAGGTGCCCCATAAGACATGAAAAAATTAACAACTTGAATTTTTAAAGGCATACTAAACATAGTACGGAACCCTACGTGTGTGAGACTAATTCGCACTTGACTCATTTTTGTTAATATTATATAGCAAAAGTAAAAAATTTACATATATTTAGACTAAAACATAATTTAAAAGCAAATAATTAACAAAAAAATTAAGAACATAATGTTAAAATTGTTTCTTAAGATGTATTTGAATTGTGCAGAGTTTGTAAGAATGCTTGTAATTTAATATATAAAAAAAAAATTTTTTTAATTTTTATTGATAAATTAATACTGTAATTTTCTCGCTAATAAACACAAAACATTTGGCTGTTGAATTTATAAAAGCCACCAAAACCGGCGGCTGATTCTGAGCCGAAACAAGCCGATCAAAACTTCGGCGGCGACAGTGTTGGAAAAACTATTGGCGGCGGCGCGCCTTCTGCTCTGAGCCGATCGGCTTGTTTCTCTGGTCTACAATTAACTTGAAAAAGAGTGCATTTTAAAATTTAATAGGATAACCCGATCATACTTGAACCGCTATCTGAAGACATGACAAAATTACTAACAAATATTTTGAAAAACTTTGAAAATAGACTGACTTATACCACTATCAAAATATACAGTAACTCTATTTTGTTTACCAAGCAAAAAATAAACTCATTTATCAACTTAATTTTCTTGGCATACTACAAATTACTTCAGATTATTATTATTGTTATTTTATTAGGATTTGATATGAAATAGGTGATAAACTAGATTTTTAAAATTTTTGACTTATCCCACTTTCAAAATCAAGGGCTCATATAATAAAACTACAATTTTCTGCTTTTCTGTCTGTGTCCGCATCACGAAAAAACTACTGGATAAATTTATAATTTATTTTTAGATAAATTAAATACTATAAAGAAATAAATTACAAAAATGTCTTTTTATTAATATTCTTGGGTGGTGGGGATTGGCTAGGCATTAAGAAGGCACCTTTTATTTAACATAAAACTTCAAAATTTATATTTTTTTTGGAAATTACAAAAATGACATATTCACGATTCGGATCATTCGTGCCCATAAAAACTTAAAATTTTTTTTTACGCTAATGCCATGCGTACATTTATTAATTACATTATTTAAAAAAAATATTTTGTTTTTGAACATTCTCTGACCTTAAAATTCGAATTTCCTAAACAAAAGTGTGAGAAAATAAAAAAAACTAATTTTTCAGAGGTAGGATTAGTTCTTCCAAGGGAATTTTTTTTTGTCATTGCTCTGATTTTTTTTATTTTCAAGCCTTAACAGCCTGTGGCCATTAGATATTAATATAGGATTGATGTGGTCAAGATTTGCGTCGATACCTAGCCTTGGGCCCTTATACGACGGGTGGTCTTACCACCGAGTGAAACAAAGACGTGAACTAGCGCTCCCACTGTGTAGTAACGGCACACCCTACGATAACGTGCCCTGTGTAAGAGGCACGATAAACGAATTAGGTGAGTCGCACAGTCACAATGAGTAGCAATTTTTAGAACATGGCAAGCCATGGACCCATGTTCTCACCTCTTTCTTAGGGGTTGGAGACTATCCAACTCCTTCTGTTGAGAATGCAACAGCACATTTTGATCCACAATGCACCTACTCTGCATACACCGATCTTAAACCACAACACCAAGGTCACAGAGACGAGAGGGTCTCTGTGAGGCTACCGATTTCCATGGTATCAGTCCTTTAGGCACTGGTCGGGCCTCGAAGAGAACCCGTGTTATAAAACAACAGATCTTTTCTTCCAGATTTGGGCTCCAGGAACCGTAGCGTCTAGTGCCCCTATTATTTTCCCTGTGAGCACTGCGTCAAAGCATTTGTAAATTACTGCAATGATAATTGATACCCCCAGGGGGATTAATCTAGGATAACCCAATAACTTTTGAGAGCCATTATAATTTAAAAAAAAATAGTTATGTACGTCTAGATTGCCAAAATACCCATATGTGCGCTGGCTGGCAAGATATGGAACTTATTCGCCAGCTTGCGTCACAAATTTGTGCGCGTTGATCAAATTTTTCGCGAAGTAATTTAAGCTCGACTGCGGTTGCGTCATAATTGAGCTTTATAACCTAAAGGTATCCTCGCAAAATTTAAATATGTTTTTTGAAATCACTAATGAAAACCTGGAGTTAATTGGTGTTACCAATCGTAACAAACAATTTATCGCTGTCTCATAAGAGTACAGTCTTGCTATTTATATTAAGAATTTTCTCTGCAATTATTAGTTATTGTTTATATTTTATTTAATTGTAAGATATTATATCATTTATTAGTTATTGTTTTTTCATTGAACTTTAACTCTAAAATTAAAATTTTTTTTGCTCTAGAGGTAAGTTGTAAGTGTTGTTAAATTGATTTTAAATAATAATTAATTTAAAATATATTAGCAATTAAAACGTTGTTCCGTTTCTCTTTGTAAATAGAAAACATTTAATGTAGACTAATTGAAAACTCTAATATAATATTTGCTCAGTTAGTCCCTGAACTTATAATTAATATTCGTTTTAAGTTTTTCATGTTGAATAACCGGATTAGGAATTGGTTATTAACTAAACAAACAGTATTTAAATAAGTCTAGTAATTAATTAAAATATTACCGTAATGCTAAAGCATTATAAACACTGCAGTTATAAGCCTTTTTTCTAGCTCAAAAGCCAAACAAATAATTATAAATGTTACTACTCGTATGTTGAAACACAAGTAATTAAAATTATTATAAAATAAAGAAAATCGTTATAAAAAGCACATTGTGCAACCAACAATTTTTCCAATTTTCAATAGTTTGTTTACATAATTTTTCTTGAATATAAAGTCTACTATCCAAGTATGTTTGAGTAAGTCTAACGCACTCTTGGCTAATAAACAGATGTACATACATATCTATATAATCATAGTGTAGTTTCTAAAAAATAACATAAAACTAGCCATTGAGCAAAAAAAAACCCCCCAACTTAAACATTAAAAGAAATTGTCTACTTGGTTATTTTGAAAATTGGCTTTTAAAACAAGTCGAAGTATTACTTTACCACAGTGTTTTCCTCCTCTTCTTTTTTTTATTTTCTTTAAATAGTTTTATAGCGGTTGCATGTTACGTGATACTTTTTAGTCTTATAAACCCATATAAACTGGCTAATGGACATTAATGTAAGTGGTAATATTAAACCACATTTTTGTATTGACCCTACACTATCATGAAAAATTATTTTATGTTTGACAATCATATGTAACCTACAGAATACAGAGTACATGTGGCATCAGTTTTTAGATGAAATTATAGCTTTTGAAAAAAAATGTACTCGACTTTCTTAAAAAATTGATGTTGATTTTGTTTCTTTTGTTAATGTTTTTATTTTTTGTTATGTCCAACATTGGGCCCCGAAGTTATGCAAATATCAAATAAATAAAAAAAATATATAAATCAAAATATAACATTTTTGGTTTATCACAGACCTGACTTTAAAATTATATTTTTTGGTTTGTTTTTCTTAAGATACAAGTATTTATTGTTAATTCAAACACATTAAAGATACAATAAATAAAAATATAAATTAAAAATAAATTATGAGTATATAGTACTTCAACAGTGCCCACCACATCATCCGTGTCTTGACAACATTTTTTGCGATTTTGATTTAAATGTAATCCACACCAAATTTTAAGACTCTTACTTTTATAGTGCTGCAGATATGTTTTATAAGGGGTGATCCATTTCGAGCTACTTTTTTCAATAGCCTTTTTTTGACAGATCACGTGTGAGTCGTGTCATGCTGTCATGTTATTTTTGTTTAGTATTGTTTGGCATTTTATAATGGAAAGACTTACGCCTGAATAGCTTCGCTCTATGGGCTCTAAGTTCCAAGAAGATCCGACGTTTTCGAGGCAAATTTTGTTTAGCAACGAGGCCCATTTCTGGCTCAATGGGTATGTAAACATACAAAATTGCCACATTTTGGACGAAGAGCAACCTGAAAAGATTCAAGAGCTGCCATTTTATCCAGAAAAAACAACGGTTTGGTGTGGTTTGTGGGGCGGTTAAATCATCGGTCCATATTTCTTTAAAAATTATGCCGGTGCGATCGTAACCGTCTATGGCGACCGTTATCTTGCCATGATAACCGACTATTTAACGCCTGAAATTAAAGCTCATGATCTCGGCGACATTTGGTTTCAGCAAGACGGCGCCACTTCCCACACATCGCATCAATCAATGGATTTATTGAGAGAACATTTCGATGAGCACATAATTTCACTAAGATCATGTGATATCACACCGTTAGACTTTTTCCTGTGGGAATATGTAAAGTCTAAAGTTTATACTTCTATTTAGGCCTTGGAGGAAAACATTACGCGTGTCATTCGAACGAGTCATCGAAAATTGGACTCAACCGATGGACCAATTGCGATTTGATAGACATAATCTTCAAAAAATAAATGCCAAAGAATGTTCTTTCAAATGATAATAAACATTCTCCATTGAATTTGAATTTTCTGTGTTTTTTTTTTTTTTTTTTTTCTTTAAAAAAGTAGGAAACCTCGAAATGGATCACCCCTTATATTTACTTTATATAGAAGCACCCATCCCGGTATTTACTCAGTATACTGCAACGTAGGCTTTATATAAAATTCTATTATTGTAGAGTTCCGTAAATAGTGTCTAAAAATTCACATTTACAAAAATTATGGGTGCTGCCAAGTTTACAATAGAAAATAGTATCTTATATTTGACCGGGGTATTATGATACCTTAACCTAAAATTTAATTATAATTCATCCAATAACTTTTCCATAATGCGCACACAGACTGATAATTACAGTTTTATTATATTTATGGATTATGGAACTTAATTCCGCCATATGAAAATATAAATTTCTCTGTATTCTCTAACGAACAGTGGTGTAAAAAACTTTTTATGTTGAAAGTTATCCGGTAGCTGGTGTACCACTAAAGATATATTTATGAAATTTCACACATCGGGGATATTCTGAACCTATTTAGTAAAGAGGTTAGAGACTCAGATGACCGTGGAATGCATAAGTACTAAAAAAAAGTATTCGAAAGGCTGCATCAGATGCTCATTGAGTTAGAAAGTCGGAGCAATAAAGAAAATGTCTCACTCAACAACCAGTCGGTTATAAAACTCATGAGGCAAGTCAACGTGCACACGTAAATAAAAACTATGGTTATGGTATGGTTACATCAATCACATTATATTCTCTTTAACAATATGTGGTTGCGATGAACAAATTTTAGTTGTTTGTAACATTACTTTGATCACGATAAACAAGTTACGGTTAAAATTTAAACATTAAATAGTTACTACACCCAGCCAAAAGTGTAACATGGTTGGTTTTAACTAAACAATTTTTTCTAAACTGCAAACCACAACCAAATATTTTTATAAATATTCCAGTATTATGTTATATATTATTATGTATTATTGTTACATAAATAAGCAAAACTGAAATTGTTGATAAAAATAATAAAAAAAAAATAATTTAATAACAAAAACTAATCCCATATAACATTTGATAATTTTTAATCATAGCCTAACCATTTAATATAACCACAATATTTTCATATTATAATAATTAATAATAATATGATTGTCTAACACTATACAATTAATTCATAATATATTTCTCTCAGATTATGGTTACCTCAACCATGTTTTTTCTTTGCCTGCACTCAACTAATTCTTGAAAGGTAAAGAACACATAGGCACAGCTGAGAATAAAGCAGCAGACGAACTAGCAAAAAGGCGATTCGGTTGGTGCATTTTTAACTAATGCTAGAATTTGTCGTACACCTAAACAGATGTTTACTTTCAACTAATGCTAGAATGTGTCCTACACCTAAACAGATGTACCTGGGTAAATGAGGTAACCTTCAAGTAGGTTAAAGAACAAATAGACACAGCTAAGAATAAAGCAGCAGTCGAACTGCTGTGTACCTATAGCTGCACTGGGAAGTGGCCTAGTGCGAGAAAAGGTCCTACAATGGGAGACTCTATAAACCTGAGGACGTGGAAGTAGGCTACCACATGTTTACAGGCTCGGATGATGCTCTTTAAAGAGTTTTAATTGATCACGTAAAATTTCAGTGTTGTATTTTATATTTTTAGCAGTTAACTACTTAAAACAAAGAAGATGGTATAAATTTTAAGGATTACGAACCTTTAATGGTTAGAGTAGTACTTACAAGCTAACACATGTATAATTTAAAAGACTAAGTCCCCTTCAAGGCGAATTCATACCAGGTGAAGTTGATAGCCCAGCTGATTGTTTTTTGCTCTCGTTTTTTTGCTAATGTCTTGTCAAAAATACATTGTTTCATATCTGCTAATCTAAAATGAAAGTTGTTGTTTGTAGTTGTTGCTCTACTGCTCACACCTGGTATGAATTCGCCTTGGTCCCCTTTCACAATAGATAGAAACAGGGCAGACAGACGAGATTTGTAGGCCAGGAGCTGATGAGGTAGAGTGTATATTTCATGACTATCGTACTGGACATTTTTTCGTTTCTCTTTTCTGCTTTTCGCTTTTTTCTGTGCTGCTTCACATTATATTTCTCAAGTCGGCGTCTACTTGCTTAAAATTTCTCAACAAAGTACATGTACCACAGATTTTCAAACACGCACATGTAAAGTAAATAAATCCGAAAGTAGAATGCGCAAAAATCTGTCTGTCTTATTTATGTCCAATTGTGAAAGCATTAAGATAGAGCAAAAGCGAATTCAAAAAATGTCTGCCCTGTTTCAGTCTATTGTAAAAGCAGTCTAAATAATTTTGCATTTTTTAAAACAGGGTTTTTACTGTAGGAAAAACGTTTTAAAAAAAACGTGGATGAAGGAACCTGGTGGAGACCAAAAATAGAACTCAAAATTATTTTATATAAAGAAGTAAATACACAATTGGATGATAGAACCTGATGGACGACCAATTAATACTCACAAGTGAGTATTGTAACCTCACTTTTTGACGTGGTGTAGTACCAATAAAAATAACTAAGATTGATACTGGTGTAAACAAATAATACTCTAGGAGTGGACACTGGCGAGCCTACTTCCTGTACAAAGGTATAGGTCGGCTGGATTTTCCGGAAAAAACTCCTACATGTTTTCAGACCCTGGCAATATAACCTATTAGTGTTGGCCATTTAATTTAAAACTCTTATAGTGTGATAAAGATTCGTACATGTTAACAGTTTTTTCGACAAAACTTAAAGATGCATTTTCTTGATGAAATGAATGAAAATTATATAAATAATTTAAACAAATAAAACTCTTGTTCGACGCGTTTTTATTTTTCTTTATCCTTAAGTGTAACATAATCTACATTCACCGTTATTGCATCACTATTTTTTTTTTTTTTTTTGTTTAATTAAATCTAAAAATCTTTTTAAATTTTTTTTTTTTTTTATATTTCTACATTTAAAAATCAAGTAAAAACAAAATGATTCGAAAAGAAAACCGGCACAAATAATGATGTAAAAGTATATGTATTTATGCGTCAATTGTTTGGTTATTAGATTAGTTTAGTTTAGTTCAGTTCAGTTTGAAAATAAAAGTTATTGTAATAACTACAAGTTACTTACTTTAAGCTTTTTCATTTCTTTGGCTAAATTTATTAACTCCATGGTTGCTTGCACATTTATTTTTGTTGCATTGCTAAGCGGTTCATTAAATCGGACAGTGGCTGCCACATGCATAACAATATCAACATTTTCAATTAAATCACTGCGATCCTCCGCGCTTGATATTCCCAAATTTGCCAGTAAGCAATCGCCAGCAATGGGTTTAATGTATTTCATTGGATTCGGTTTGGTGGTGCACAGTTTTTCAAAAAGCTGTGAAGATACAAAATTGTAAGAAATAAAAAAAATTTTTGTGATTAGTTTTATTTTCCGTAGTTATTTTATTGTCATATATTTTTTTTGTGTTATCTGCTAATTTACACTTACGGGATCTTTGAATATTTTGCTGAAACGTTCATTGATATCAACTCCTGCCTTGGGTCGTGTTAAAACAAAGACTTTAGCCACATCGGTGGAACGTAAAAGTTTTTCAATAAACACTAAAATTAAGATTAAAGATAAATTATAAGCGTAACTCAATGCTTAGAGGTTTGTGTTATTTACTTTTCTAATTATTATAAAGATATAAAAACTTGTTTTTATAAAGTTTATTAGTATATTCGTATATCTCTTAGGGCGGTTTTTATAACTCGCCGATAAAGTTAGCGTTTTTTAAAAGTAACTACCTGTAAAATAAAGTTTATAAAATTTAACTTGTGGCAACACCATAGCAAACACCGATTACTATTTCGAAAATTTACAAGAAAAGTGGTAGCAACTTTACACAATAAATAATAAAAAGGTGAAAAATATCGAATATTCAATGCCAGAGGAAAAAATTCTACGTAAAGCCAAGAAATGTGGCAATATCTTTTTGTCAAATAACTTCCAAATAATAAAAATGCCTATAGAGCAGTGGTGCGGTTTTTGCGGACTTTAGCGTAAATATCTTCTGCTAGCTCAAAGTTGACACACTTACACCACAGGTGTAACACACTTATACAGGTGGAACACACATACAACACAGGTGTAAGTGTGTTCCCTACAAGAACAGTGAACATCAATTGAACAATCAAGACATGCTGATCATTTCTCATCAGCATGTCACTGATGAGAAATTTTTTCTCATTGCGTAGAACAGAGCTACCATCACGTTATTAAGGGCATGGTACAAAAATGAAGCAAACATTTGTGTACGTGTGATTTTGCATCTCTCTCGAACTTATTAACTCTTTGGACTAATGAGCATATCTCTGTACTGCTCACTCTATAAACCCCTCACAGCTGCTAAGCAAAATTGTGCAGAAACAGATTCAATATTTTTATATTTATTAAAATACATTTTAAAATTAGTTTATAAATATTTATTTAATATATAATTTTACATATTTAAATATTCGCTCAATAATGACTTCGTTCTACTGCTATTCGTAGGCTTTTTTTGAAATTGAATCGTTCCCTGCTACTGTAAAGCATCTGAAATATGAAGAAATATATAAGTTATAAAATATTTTAAGTGGACCAAAGTATGCATGCATATACCTCGAGGATGATTATCAACTCACATAAGCTTCCCGGAAGCATATTTTTCTCATCTACCTTCCTCATTGTACTTCTCCAGCAGGTCTTCCGAGCAGATTGCGGGGATGTCAGCAGTATTCCCCGACGTTGATTTTAGCTTATGCAAATATGTATGTAGTCTGTGAAGAATAAAATAATAAAGTAAAAATTTGAATTAGTTACTATTGCTTGAGTGAAATTTGCTGTCCTTAATTTCAGCCCTACCTCTTACGCAGCAACAAGGGTCTTCAAGGAAAGAATACTGGCGACTCTATGTTAACACATTCCATATTTTTAAAAACTTTTTTATGCACCAAACTACTTTTTACATTTATTTTCTTTTCATATTTCATATTTATTTTATCATTTTAAAAACACGCGGATATATTTTTTTACTATTTACGACTCAATTTACAGTGGCAGAGTTGTATGTTACAAAAAATTCAACTCTGCTACTCACATTCATTTTTTTATTTTTGTATATGTATAAGTTTTCATTGTTCATGTGTTATAGCTAAATTACACGATGACATTTTTCATGAAATCAGTTGCATGAAACCGGTTTTGTGGTGGCAAGAGGTGTAGAGAGGCAAGGAAAAACAAGAATGTTCAAAAGAGAATTGAAGAAATTTCATGAAATGATTTCATGGTGTAAGTTACGTATTAGTTTCAATCAGCCATTTCTTGTAGGGTTGTTTACATTTCAACAATAAACTCAAGGCGAATTCATACCAGATGGAGTCAATAGCCCAGCTGATTGTTTTTTGCACTCGTTTTTTT
The DNA here is from genome assembly GCA_949628195.1 of Phasia obesa. Taxonomy (NCBI): domain Eukaryota; kingdom Metazoa; phylum Arthropoda; class Insecta; order Diptera; family Tachinidae; genus Phasia; species Phasia obesa. The sequence goes on from OX451215.1 coordinate 33,834,229, forward strand.
GCTAATGTCTTGTCAAAAATACATTGTTTCAAATGAGCAAATCTAATTTCAAAGTTGTTGTTTGATTGTAGTTGTTGCCCTACTGCTCACACCTGGTATGAATTCGCCTTGATAAAAATCAAATGAGTTGCTTATGCTGCTTCTTGCACGAGCATTCAATTTGATAGGATGTGTTTGGGTACCAGGAACGTAGATGTTATACACTCATATCTCATCAGTGCCTGGCGAATTCCCTTAAGCTTACGGTAGTTTTACCACTGTGTTAAAACAATGCGTCTACCAACGGTCTTTAAAAAATTTTAAAACATGGCTGGCAGAACCATGTTCCAACCCTATTTTTAAGTTGGACACTAAATAAATTCCTGACACGCAATTGGTTGTTGAAGTGCAATAGCACACAGGACTAAATGGTTCTTTACACGATTTTGGTGCAAACCGCATCCAACACGATACTCCCCGAAGGCCCCTTATCAACAACCGGTCACAGAAATTTGCCGAAAGCCCGTGGTATCAGTGGTTTTTACACTGATCAGACCTCGAAGATTTGTATTATTGAGTTTCAGGCTCCCTGTAAGACTCGGTGAGTGCCCCCATATACACGGGAGCATTGGCATCAAGGAGTTTAAAGTCGCCGATATCGATATATCTTAAAATCCGGAGGCGACCATTAATGTTTTGAAGTTTTTAAAGTATCTTTGTATCGTTCACTAAAAATATCGTTGATATCGATTAAACTAATGAGTAAAACATTTTGGAACTCGTTTTTTTAAAAAAAGTTTTTTTTTACCCAAAAACATATATTTTTTATTTAGTTTTAAAATCTTTGTTTTGAAAATATTTTAATTACCGACATAAATTGATTGAATTAAAAATTGTTGTGTTAAAATGATCGCAGGTAATTTTATGTAATTAACGCGTATTTATAATTTAACTTAGCGATCTTATTTTAAAGATTTTGACTTGCTAATTTGAACAATGTTCTATTTATCAGATTAAATCTTGCAATTATGTGTGTTGCCTAGAAAACACTTAAATAGTTTGTTAAATGAACTTGTATTATTTAAAAATTTAAATTTACATAAATTGCTAACACCAACTCTTTTTTTTTTTAGTAGAAAACAAGTAGCAAAGTATATGAATAAATAACCTTAAGAAAAGTGTTTTCTCAACAATAAATTATTTTTTGTTTTTTTTTGATATGTTGTTTTAAAGAATTCGGTGAGATTATAATTGACACTGTGTGTTTTAAAATCAATCTTAAATTTCGTATGAACATATGAAAGAAATATTATTTATATAAGACGTCTGGAAAAAAGTTATTAAGGATACAATTAAGTTTTACAAAGAACTTTGCGAAAAATGATTATAATTGTGAAGGGGAAATTCTAAAGCAGAGCACGAAAAGCGTTGAGTTGGTATCGTTGCCTCTGAGGCGTACATTTTTTTTTTTTTCTATTAGCTCTATTTGATGTTACAATAAATGTACAAAGTGATCTCCCTAATGATAATGCATACGAGAATAATAAAAAAATTACTTTGTTGTCGTCCACAATTTTCGTTATTTCATCTTCTTTATAAGAAATTATTTTACCGAAAAGCTGATTATATCATTGTGTTTGTGTGTTTTTAAAAACTTATTATTTTCTTTTTTTGTTTTAATTGCTTAAGGGCTAAAAATAGTTTTCATTTCTTAGTGAGCTGTTTTTTTTTTTTAAGAGGTATAAGTCCATTTTTTTTTCAAAAAACTAAGTTAACGGTGATTTTAATGAGCTATAGACACCGTCTATAGCCGTCCATTGTTGCAAACACAATTTCAATAGAGTTCTATTTTGACATAAAATAAACAAAAACAGTTTCGCTGTACAATGCTAGCGCACATTTTTTTTTTTTTTTTAAGTGGAATAAGTCCAATCCTTATAATTATAATTAAAACAACTTTCTTATATGAATTATTATTGATTATTGCTACTTTAGTAAATTACTAAAGCCCTTTTCACACTATAATACAGAGTATTAAGATTTGCATTGGATTTTGTAAGAAAGAAATCACATGAGATTTGTTGTGATTGTCAAAGAGCTAACGTAAGATAACATTTCGTTTTCACACTATCACACTTCAAATAAAATGAAAAATCAAGCAAAGGAACAAGCCGAGACGAAACATTAACGACGGTTAAGAAATATTTTTATTTATTTTTGATTTGGAAAAAAGGGAAGACCAAAAAACCTCAGCAAAATTAATATGTTACCACTTTATGAAACTTCAAGGAGCATAACAAGAGAGAAATACAGTGATATGATAACTTTGTTACCTTATATACCACTTATTCACAATAAATTCTTCAACATAATAACTGTAAATCTAAGTTTAAAATATCTTTCTCTTTATTTAAAGATCTTAACGAACTAATTTTCATTTTTACATTTTAATATAACTGGAATCATCGGTCCATATTTCTTTAAAAATGATCCCGGTGCGAACGTAACCGTCAATGGCGACCGTTATCGTGCCATGATAACCGACTACTTAAAGCCTGAAATTGAAGCTCGTTATCTCGGCGACATTTGGTTTCAGCAAGATGGATTTATTGAGAGAACATTTCGGTGAGCACATAATTTCATATTTTGGGCCGGTCGATTGGCCACCAAGATCGTGTGATATCACACCGTTAGACTTTTTCCTGTAAGGAAAACAGGTACCACTTGAAATGCTCTAACCAGTCATCGAAAATTGGACTCAACGGATGAACCATCTGCGACGTAGCAACGGCCAACATTTGATAGACATAATACTCAAAAAAAAAATGCCAAAGAATGTTCTTTCAAATGATATTATACATTCTCCATTAAATTTGCATTTTCTGTTTTTTTTTTTTTGCTTTAAAAATGTAGGGAAGCTGGAAATGGACCACCCCTTATAAACGATTTGTTAAAGTAAGGATTAAGTTCGCTTATTCTCTCTAACTACTAATAGGATTGAAAAATATTTTTCTATAAATTAGGTTATTAATTTAAAAGAAAATGAATCTATAGAAAGAGAGAAAAGAAATATAATCTAAAGCAATTTCATTCCAGGAGTCTTTAATGTCTTGAAGTATTGACTCGTTATTGTCGAATTCTCTTCCCCCTTTATAATCCTTGTCCAACCTCAAATTTTTTTCAATTATGTTTATGTTGGGAAATATTATGTTGGTTTAAAATAATTTTTAAACAAATGTGGCATTATGTATAATAGCGTTATCTTTTTGCAGAATCCATGAAATCGATACAAAATCAGAGGGCGAAGCTGATATAAAATCACGACCGCCGGCGGCTAAACAAGAATATACTCGGCGGCGGCTAAAACCCGACTAAAAGCCGAATGCATACCAAAAAGCAGCGGCAAAGCAAATATAACCCGCAAAGGCAGAAACTAACTTACAAATTTAGCAATTTTTTTTTTTGTACAAACACTAATTGTTATTGATACTTTTTTACTGCTCAAGTACTACATTTCAAGTGTTAAATCGTTTTTAAATCCCTCATATGAATTTAACCTGTTCCGTAAATCACTTAATTTATAAAATAATTAGATAATGGTGTATTGATAATGCAATTTATTTTAAAATTATTAAGTTTTAAAATAAATAATACAAAATTAAGTTAAAAAACCAGCTTAGCTGATGAAGCCGGTTAAAATTTTTAACCGATATTAGCCGAACACTTCAGCGGCGGCTAACTGCTTCCCATTAAAGTCAGCGGCGTCTATTAGCTAATCGGCTTCGTGCCTTGTTCTGAAGTATCATTTACTTTTACTCATTTTTGCAATTTGAAATTCTAAATCACCCTTTCTGCTCTGATGGCGATTTAAAAATAGTTCCTCTTTTTTGGGTCATCCAAATTAATTTTCTTTTATCACACTGTACGCCAATCATTAACATGATCTCTTACTTGAATATCCCATGTCTCATATGTTGTCTAGAGAATTGTAATCCATAACTTTTTTGCGTACATTATTCGGAAAAAGTTATTTGTTAAGTTTTTGTTTTAATTTCAGGTATTCACGGCTCTTTTTACCGTTAAAGTTCTTGCCTATATACCAGCTTGAGACCTGATTTTTGGTCCTAAATAGAAGAGTTTGACGCAATTGTCGAGATTTTTTTCTTTTCAGTTTAAGCTAAAGCGGTTGAAATTACTCCTTTGTAATTCTTTCCATAGTTTTAATATATTTTAAGGAATATGCTTACAACCGATAAACATCGATTTCGGTTCTTTCCGCTATATCTATCCCCTTATAGAAATAAAATCGAATGTTAGTTGGTAATTGCATTACTTCAGAACGGCTGCACCGATTTGGCTAAGTTTGTTTCTAAATCTTCATCAAAACCAAACTTGGGTTTTTACGGAAAGAAAAATTGACTACGCCCATTTTACGCCCCCTTTTACGGCCACTTTTTAAGTGGCTAGAGAACTATAATAGGTATTTCTTTGAAATTTTCCACCAGTAATCCCCTTATTTATATGAATAGTTAAGCGAAACAAAGGCTGTATTGGAATAGTGGGCGTGGTACCTTCAATACAAAGTGAAAAATTACTATAGTGTACCTTGAGAAAATACAATAGATAGATTCTTGAAGCTTTGCACAAGTGTCTCAGGGTTACTAATGTCCATATTCCAGCAAAATATAGACTGGATTAGGATAGTGGGAGCAGTACCTCCCATAAAAATTTAACTATTATTATCCTGTTATTACGCATAGTCTAGAAAAAAACCGAATGGATGGGAACAGTTGGCGTTGTAACTTGCATATAAATTGAAACAGTTTTGTAGTGAGGAAAGCGGCTTTTTTGTGTTAAAGGTTAGCCATTCTTTTCTCCCAAGTGTTTATTATATTTTTTGTGGATGGGTGAAGCGAAGGACACTAGCTACTTTAAAATATTTTTTGTCTATTTTGTACTATACTGTATATTTGTTAGCAAGTAATATTTCTCTTCTACTAATAGTTTAATATATAATTTAAAAAATGAAAAATGGTTATAATCATATAACTAAACGGCAAAATTTTTATTTTTTATTTTATAGATCCTTAAAAAACCGTTGCATTAAACTTTAATATTGTTGTTGCTATTAGTTTTATAATTTTAAGAAAAAGCCCTCTTCGATAATAATAAAATTTTGATTGTCAACAAGAAATTTAAAAAGATATGCCCTACTAAAAATTGAAATTTTTAGTAGCTCTAATCATCTGATCAAGAGTGTATAATTTTTTAATTGATTTTAAGTTTTTTTTTTAATATTTTTCCTTATAGGTATTTGTTATTTTTTTATTAAATTGCAATCATTGATTTATTTAGAATCATTACTATTTTTTTAGTTGGAAAAATATATTTTTATAGTTTTTGGTTTTGTATTTTTTGTAATGTATTTACTTTATTTTTTAGCACTATTAATTATAATATTAGTCACGTTCGTTAATAAATTTTTAATTATATTTTATTTACATATGAACATATTTTATTCATTTATTTTCTTTTTTATTCAAACCAACACACACACCTTTTCCTAAAAATCCGGTACCGCCTGTCAAAAATACAACTTTGTTTTTATAAAAGTTTTGTATATTTGATTCCATTTGTTTCGTATCCATTGTTATTGTTTTATTCTTGTAAACTTTTTTTATTTAAATGTTGCTTTATTTTTTTCCTAAGAAATTTATTGCCAAATATCAATTATTTCTTTCAAATTCACACGCGCGTTTTACACTATTAATCACACAGTCTGTCTGGTGTAACACGACATAAGAAATAAAAATGGAAAGACAATTCCGCTTCAATTTATATTAAAATTATAATTGCAATTGCATTGTACGCTGATATGTGTTTTTATATGCAAAAGAAATTCACTGGGAATGTTGGATGAGAAAAAGCAGCGCGTATACGCCACCAATGTAACAGACATATTTACAGCTTCCCGGTGTTAAAAAAGCAAGTAGTTAAATATACAACTTGTAAAATTGCTGTTTGTTGCCAAACTAAAAACAAATAAAATTTTACAACAAATGATCGAATCAAACAAACGATTAGATAGCAACCATACAACCAACTTTTTATACACACAAATCTAAGCTAGCCAAGCATTTCATACACACATATGCAATCTATCCAACTCAAACCACAACGTCTTTATCGCCTCTTGCCAGTGGGAAGAGAGGTAGAATGCATTCAGTGAGACAAAAAGTTAACATTTTTTATGCCGACTGGGGGTTGTCTGAAATTTTGAACCGTCAGCATATAAATCTGTATACTTTTTTACACTATTCTCTTTCTTCAGTTTTCAATGTTGGGTTCTTGATATTTGCAACTACATACTTTGTAAGGTTAAGTAAATTTTTTATAAAGTCAGTGCTTCGATTTATATATATGTATAATCGTGTTAGTAAATGTGGTATATTTGCATGTAAAGGGTGTTTTATATAGAGGTGTAGAACTTTAAGTTGCAATAAAACAACGACGGATTATTCGATTGACATGAATTTTATTTATCCGAAAGATAATCTTGTGGCATAACATTTTAAATATGATTTCTGGCATATGACCACCACGGCTGGCGCGGATGTAGTCCAATCTGGACGTCCAATTTTCGATGACTTTTTCCAACATTTGTGGCCATATATCGGCAATAACACGGCGAATGTTGTCTTCCAAATGGTCAAACGTTTGAGGCTTATCCGCATAGACCAATGACTTTACATAGCCCCACAGAAAGTAGTCTAGCTGTGTTAAATCACAAGATCTTGGAGGCCAATTCACAGCTCCAAAACGTGAAATTATGCGGTCACCAAACGTGTCTTTCATCTATCTATATCTATTGTGGCACGAGCTGTGTGACATGCTGCGCCACATCTTCTGGACATCATGCTTATTCAATTCAGGAATGAAAAAGTTAGTAATCATGGCTCTATACCGATCACCATTGACTGTAACGTTCTGGCCACCATCGTTTTTGAAAAAGTACGGACCAATGATTCCACCAGCCCATAAAGCGCACCAAACAGTCAGTTTTTCTGGATGTAACGATGTTTCGACATACACTTGAGGATTACCTTCACTCCAAATCCGGCAGTTTTATTTGTTTACGTAGCCATTCAACCAGAAGTGCGCTTCATCGCTAAACAAAATTCGCTTATGAAAATCGGGAACAACGGTAATCTCGTTTTGGGCCCATTTGCATGCGTTGTTCAGGCGTGAGTCTATTCATGATGAATTGCCAAACCAAACTGATAATAAATCACTTGACAGCTGTAATGCGAACTTAAAGTTCTATACCTCTATAAAAAACACCCTTTATACGGCCTAAGTTTTGAACCATAATAGGTAGACGCTTAAAATTTTCACAGAAGGTGTATAACTGTGGCCGCTATAATAGCAAATATTAAAACTTATAGGGTGTTACGATAGAGAGGTGTTATTCAGGAATATGTGTTTACACAACTAAAAATACACTAAAAATTTACAAACAGTAATAAAAACTTAGTTCTCTTTATAAACAAGTCTAAAATAATAAACCTAAAACTTAAAGGGTGTTCCGATTGCGTTGTAATTTTCATGTATATTATTTTTTGAACTGTAATTGGTAGACTTTTATAATTTGCACAGAAGATGCGATGTATTGTCATGGCCGCTATGTCGATTACTAAAAATTAAAGGGTGTGCCGACAGTGACATGTTTTCCACGTATAGTGACTTATTTTTTTAATCCTAGAAGATAGACTCTTGATATAATCATAGAAAGAGAAATGCCATGACCGCTATAAAAAAAACAAAATTAAAAGGGTGTTCCGACAGAGAGATGTCTTATACGTAAAAAGCCTTATTTTTTAAAACGTTATAGATAGATTCTTGAAATATTTACAGTATATGTTGTTCTTCGGCCGCTACAACAATTACTAATAAGTAAAGGGTGGTCCATCAGTGACATGTTTTTCACGTATATTACTTTATTTTTTGAACCGCAACCTGATATTTTTATATAAAGTGTATTACCGTGGCCGCTATGACAACAATTACTAAAATGACTTTAATTTTAAAATTAAAGGTTGTCCCATAAGACATGAAAAAATCAACAACTTGAATTTTTAAAGTTGTACTAAACAGAGTACGGAACTCTGCATGTGTGAGTCTAACTCGCACTTGACTGACTTATTTACGTTTTTGCACGCAGAAATTTTTTTTTAATAGAAAGGTTATTCTAGCGGCTTGGTCCCATTTAAAATAAAATTAAAAATTTTAAAAATTAAAGAGTGGCCCGATTTAACATATATGATTTTTACGTGTATTATGAACCGTAAAAGGCACAAATTTAAAGTTTAAATAAAGTTCGTATCGCTATAGCTGTGCATAACAGAAGGTAATAAAAAAATAAACTTAAAAATTTTAGGGTGTCCTATATAGCCCTATATTTTGAACCGCTATAGACAAATACTTAAAAATTGGACAAAATGGCCATTACTATGTTTGTTAATGGGTGTCCTAATAGATTATGTAATTTGTTGTATTTGGTTAAATTTTTGAAACGTTATAGACAGACGGTTGAAATTTAACAAGAACCTGTACTGCTAAGACCACTATAACAAAAAGTATAAAATTTTAATTTGGTAATTAAAGGGTGGCCCAATAGTTTATGTAATTTGACCTATATGGCCCTATCTTTGGAACCGTTATAGACAAACACTTGAAAATTAGACAGAATGTCCATGACTATGTCCGTTATAATAGCAAGTATAAATATTTCAAATTATAAATTAAAGGGTGTCCTAATAGTTTATGTATTTTGATATATATGGCCTAACTTTTGAACCTCTATAGACAGTCAATTGAAATTTAGAATGAAGCTTTATGGCTTAGTCCTCTATAACAACAAGTGTTTAATTTAAAACTGAAAAGGCTATACCAATAAGTGATATTTGACCTATGTATGTGGCCCTATCTTTGGAAACGTTTTAGGCAGACGTTTAAAATTTAAACAAATTGTGTTATGCCGTGTCAGCAATAATAATTTTAAAAAATTAAAGGCTGTCCTTATAACTTACTTAATTTGTCGTATATGGCCTTATCTCTTGAACCGTTATAGACACATATTTTATATTTACACGGAAAGAATATAACTCTGTCCGCTATAGCCACAAGTATAAAGTTTAAAATTAAAGGGCGGCCCTATATTGGATTTAATATGATATATATGACCTTATCTTTTGAATCCTTTCAGCAAAGCGAATAATCCTACGTCCGCAATAACAAGTACAAAAAACTTAGAGGGTGTCCTTATAGGTGACGTAATTTGACTTATATGGCTTTATCTCTTGAACCGTTATCAATAGATTCTTGATATTTACACAGAACATGTATTGTTACGTCCGCTATAAGAAGTATAAAATTATAAATAAAAGAGTTTCCCTATAGTTAATGAAATTGTATGTATGCCTTATCTTTTGAACCGTTATAGATAGACTATTGAAAATTAAACAATATTCATATTCCTATGTGAACATTTACTAGTACAAAAAAGTTTAGGGTGTCCCTATAGGTCATGCAATTGAAACACTATAGATAGAACCACTAGAGATGTGCGCAGAATTAAACTCTGCCCGCCATAACAACAAGTGAAATAAATAAAATTATAAATAAAATGGTACCCCCCATAAGTGAGATAATTTCATGTATAAGATTTTAAGATACTTGATATTTTGACTAATATATACTGCTATGTCCTCTAAAATAAAAAATTTTTAAATTGGAAATTAAAGAGTGTCTCTATAATTGATTATATTGACACCTGGATTCACACAGTATGTGTACTACTATATACGCTATAACAACAAGTATAAAATTTAAAATTAGAAATTAAAGGGTGTCCCCAAAGGTGATATTATTTGAGGCATATATATGTTATAACGGTATTTTAAACCGTTATAGCTACATACTTGAAATTAAAACAAAGTTTATATTACCGTGACAACAATGAAAAGTATTAAAAAATAAAAAGGTGCAAACCATTAGGCAGACAGACAACTAAAATTTACACAGAGTCCATATTACTATATCCGCAATAACAACAAATTTTAAAATTGTAAATAAAACATAACACATGTGTAATGTTTTATTTACTGTTTTTATGAAGCCAATTTTTGTGAATAATAACGGCAGTCAATATTAGAACTAACGAATGTATATAATGCTATAAGTTAATATCTAAAAACAATATGGTAAAGGGTGCTTAAGACATGGTAAGCCAAATATAGCACTCCTTTTCGTGTTGATAATTAAATTACAATGGTGAAGGGTTTATAAGATAAGGAACAGCAAAGTATAGCAATCTTAAATGGTTTTTGTTGATCTAAACAGATTTTCTTTTTTTCTTTTTTCTTTCTATAATGAATGTTTCTTCATTATTTCAAGATATTACAAACCGAAATTTTTCTGTAATTTAATGTTAGAAAATTATAATACAAATTTTTGAATTTTTATAATAAAGAGTTATGGGTAATTAGCATAATATTAAATAAATATATTAAATAAATACATATTAAATATATTAATAATCGGGATCAAAAGTTAGTTATATTAAAAAAGTGAGAAGAACAAACCAAACAAAAATAAAATTCAATAAATTACAAAATTATTATTCGTTATAAAACTTAAAAAATAAATGGGTAATTTGCAAGAAATGTGGTGGCAGCACGTGATTCTATAAAAGTATGTTACCGTAACGTACAGTACAGTTCAAATCGGGTGCCTATAACATTGAAAACGGGAGAAAGCGGTCTGCTTCAATATCCACCCTATATTAATAATAAACTTTCGATAACATCCCACCACTTAAATATTTACATATACATAATAATGAAATAATAAATTAATTATTTAGGCTTAAGTTCTTATTTATAAAGAGATAAAGAAAAATTAGATACCAGCAAAGCAGAATGCATTTTCTAGACAGCTACGTCCGTCATCAGTAAGTACTCTTTGTATCAATCTATCCGGTAGCAACAATTGTTATTAATTTTCTATTTATACAAAGAAATAGAATATGAGAAATTTTAATTTTACATTACATTTCATAGGAGATAGAGCTTTTTGAAATTGTTTTACACTTTTAAACTCTATTTTCTTTTTATATTATACTACCAAGTAAACATTTTTTCTTTATTTTTATTTTCTTTATATACATATTTTCTTTTATTTGAAAATGGTATATATCTGTCTTGCTATTAGCTAACCTTTGGTTCGCAATTATAAATAAGAACTTAAGCCTAAATAGTTAATTTGTTAATTCAAAAATAGTTCAAATAACATTCATATAATAATGAAATATTTACAAATTTCTCAAAGTAGAAGAAGGTAAAAAATTAAAAACGCGCTTTAACCGTATTCTTTTAGAATAAGAACGCTGCAAACATTTTTTGTGATTTCATGCAGTGAATTATTCACGTATATGTATGTATGTATGTATGTATGGATGTATGTATGTATGTATTTATGTATGTATGTATGTATGTATGTATGTATGTATGTATGTATGTATGTATGTATGTATGTATCTATGTATATATGTATGTATGTATATCAACTTAATTAAGTATCACAATTAAAAATTTATATTTTTCATATTTAATATTTTTAGTTATTATTTTTAACATACAACTGAAATGTTGAAAGTTTGGCTTGAGTTCGTTATATTCTCTCTAAGTAGAAAGGTAATTAATTACAAAATTAGGCGATTAATTGAAAAAAAATAAAAATTTTTTATAATTAATATTTTTTTTTTACTTGGAGAGAATATAGCCTAACTTCAAAAATTTATTTTTTGTTAATAAATATAGTTCGACTAATTAAAATTTAAATATTCGTCATTATTTATATTTATCATGACTATTCAAGTAATTTTAGTTTAATTTTTTTTTATATGAAAAAACTAAAAAAAAAATAAATTACGGAATAATTAAACTAAGGCTTAAGTTCGTTTATTCTATCTAAGTAACATTTAGATAGAATAAATAAAAAATTGCCAAAAAAAGTAATAAAAAATTTAATAAAGATAAATCGGATAATATTTTTATTAACATAAAACAAGCTAGCCCTTAATAGCATAAAACTAATAGCTAACATAAAGGGAAAAATCTACGTTAGATATTAGCAAAATGTAATGTATTTTCTGGATTACTAAATACATCTTCTCTATTATTCAGTGTTTAGTTGTAAACATCATTTATTTAACCAACCAAACTAAGATAATAAGAGAAGGGAAGCTTTAGGTGGTGGTAAACTTCATCCTCGCCAACTGGCGATAGATGATTGAAAAAAATTTGCTAGTATTCTGTTATCTGAGTTTTTAAAGTGTAGACTATAAAAACGTCTAAACGAGTAAAAACAACTGGGACGAACGATGAACTTCGCACAGTACAACGAACATACGACGCGTCGACTATAACACAATAAGTTCGAACAAAATTTAAAGATTTCTGATTTTCGCTGGACATTTTTATATTATTTGGTACCAGATTGTATCAACATTCATTGTTTTTATTTAAATTATAATAAAATGACACAAAATTGCATAAAATTATAAATTTTTTAATACATTTTTGTTTAGATCTTGCATCTGATAGTGTGACCATATTTTAAGAGAAAAAGCACATATGTACATAAATTAAGATAGAAGAAATATTGACAAAAAATAAATTTGAAACAAAATTATAGAAATAAAAAAATTGGTAATACAAATTGTAAGCTAGAAATATAGATAAAACAATTCTTTAAATAATAATTCTTGCAAAAAAAAAAACCGACTACAAAACAAATACATATATGTGCATCAATTCTAAACTAAAAATTTAAAAGGAAGTAATCTGTAAGAAATAGTACTCAAATCAAATACTTCTATACTTGTTGATCTAACGGACAAGTAATATATGTTCTATACATTCAAATGTCTATCCATAACGACAAATTACGTCAGATATGAGGACACCCTCTATTTTTTTTACAGTTATTATTACTGACACAGTAATAAAAAGTAATGGTTCTAAAGATATGGCCATATAGCTTAAACAATATCACCTAGGGGACACCCTTTAATGTACAATTTAAAATTAAACACTTATTTTAAAGGACAGATTCTTTGTTAATTTCAAATGTCTGTCTAAAACGGTTCAAAAGTTTGGCCATATGCATCAATTTACATCAACTATTGAGAGACCCTTTAAAATTTTAAATATTTATAAATGTTATTATACGGGACATAGTAGTGGAGATTCTGTCTAATTTTCAAGTGTTTGTCTATAACGGTTCAAAAGATAGGGCTAGATAGGTTAAATTATATCAAATATGGGGACACCCTTTAGTTTCCAAATTTAAATTATATACTTGATATTATAAAGGACTTAGATATACATCATACAGATATAAATTTCAACCGTCTCTCTGTTACGGTCCAAAAGTTTGGCAATATACATCAAATTACATCAACTATTGGGACACCCTTTAACTTCTAATTATAAATATTTAATTTCTGATTATAAATATTGGACATTCTGTCCAATTTTCAAGTGATTGTCTACAATGGTTCAAATGGTTCATATATTTAAATTGACGTCATATATGGGGACACCCTTTAATTTTTAAGTTTATTTTTTTATTAATTTCTGTTATTGGCAGCTATATTGATATGCAGTTTTTTAAAAGGATGCCCTTTACGGTTCATAATACACGTAAAAAACTCGTATGTTGTATAGGGACACCCTTTAATTTTCAAAATTCTGAACTTTTTTTAAAATGGGACCAATCTGTAAGCATTTCCTTTCTAATAAAGAAAAAATTTTTAAAATCGGTTCAGAAATGACTGAGTTCTGCGGGCACAAACATAAAAAAAGCAACATTCAGACGAATTGATAACCTCCTTCTTTTTTGAAGTCGGTTAAAAATTAACTTTACTTTACACATCGTTGCCAAGGATAATATGGATAGTTTAGAAAAACCCAAGACGCAAGTGGGAATGGACAGATACATAACTGTATTGAAAAGAGGTCGAAGCCCTAAATCTTCGCAGATTGCACCAATGGCTAAAGTACAAAAAGACAAGGACTCTAACGGAATAAATTCCTATAATCGTTTTGCTATTTTAGATAACGAAGCAAGTGAAACAAAAACGGCACCCAAGTCGTTTAAACCACCACCAATTTTTTTAAGAGAGAAAAATTCAAATGAATTAATAACTAAGTTAATCTCATCTATCGGGGAAAACTCATTCTATGTAATTCCTATCAAACGTGGTAACATTGATGAAACTAAAATTCAATTTATAGACGAAAGTAGTTATCGCAAAGCAGTAAAGGAGTTTGAAAGCTGCAAAAAGAACTTTTATACCTACCAACTGAAGAGTAGCAAAGGCCTACAGGTAGTCATCAAAGGTGTAGACTCATATGTTAATCCAGTGGAAATAAAAGCTGGCCTCCAAAAAGCAGGATTTAAGGTGAAAAGCGTTGACAATCTCAGAAATCGAGAGCGTGTCCCTCAACCTCTATTTCGCGTTGAACTGGAACCTGGGGATATTAGATTGAAGAAGAACGAAACGCATCCCATTTATAATCTAAAATATCTGCTACACCGCAGGATAAGTGTAGAGGAACCACATAAGCGGCCAGGACCCGTCCAGTGTTTAAATTGCCAAGAATATGGCCATACAAGGGCGTACTGCAAGTTGCCTGCGGTTTGCGTTGTGTGTGGAGAGCTTCATTGTTCCGTCCAATGCGACAAACCAAAGGATGACTCGACGATTAAAAAATGTAGCAATTGCGGTGGAAATCACACCGCTAACTACAGAGGCTGTCCAGTTTTTTCTATGGTAAGGAAGTCAACTCAGAAATTAAATACTCCTGCTAGGCAGCCACAATACCAAGCAAATGCTCATTACCCTCAGTTAGTTCAACCCACAACCAAACATGTTTCATACGTGGATATGTTAAAATCAAATCATGTTTCAGCACACAGAGCGACACCTACAACCAATTCTACCCCAAATATGCATCCAGAAGCTAAAGAACAAACACCATCTGTTAACTACAATCGTCTCGAAGCAAGTATCGAGACATTAGTGCATTCGTTAAACAGTTTTATGAGCTCTATGAGCAGCATGATGCAAGAAATGGTTCGCATGCAATCTATGATGTTGCAGGCGGTACTTAACAAACCATGAACTGTTTAAAAATATGTTTCTGAAACGCAAACGGCTTACGCCAACACAAAAATGAACTCGAGTACTTCTTGAAGAACCAACAAATTGATGTCATGATGGTTTCAGAGACTCATTTAACAACAAATAGCTTTTTTAAAATCAATGGCTATATATTATATGAAACTAAAGACCCCCGTGGCAGAGCTCGAATTAAACATCATTTACTGTGTGATTTTTGTGAGGACTATCTTCAAGCAACAAACATCTGTATTAAAGAATATCATCAAAACTTTGTTATTTCTTCGATTTATTCACCTCCTAGATTTCAAATATCAGAGGGTCAATATAGCGACTTCTATAAATCACTAGGTCCCTGTTTCATAGCGTCAGGCGACTACAACGCTAAACATACGTTTTGGGGATCAAGACTTATTACTCCAAAAGGTCGTGTTTTATTTGACACTGTTTCAAAAATGCGTCTGAATGTGATATCAAGGGGACAACCCACCTATTGGCCTACTGATCGACAAAAAATACCTGATGTTATTGATTTTGGCGTGACTAAAGGTATTTCGAGAGAAATGATAAAGGTTGAAGCGTCACTCGAATTATCCTCAGATCATTCACCCACAATAGTCTATTTATGGAACCAGCAAAATATTGTGTCACCAACAACTAGCACAAGCATTAATTGGTTGAAATATAGAAAGTATCTCAGTACTCACTGTTCGGAAAATATACCGCTGAGAAAACCAGAAGACGTGGAACAAAGTCTTATTAATTTTGATCAAATCCCCAAATCAGCTGCCCAACATGCAACAGTAACCCGACAATCAGCTAGATACAATCAAATTTACTTTGTAGATGTCGAGCGGCTCTTGGCTGAAAAAAGGAAAATTAGAAGAGAGTGGCAAGCACACAGATCTCCTCAACTCAAATCTAGACTTAAAGATTGCACGAAACGGCTAAGACAGCTGCTAGAATCTCGAAGAGTAGCATCTCTGAAAAATTACTTGGAAGACCTCGACGCAACTGCACAATCAGATTATTCATTATGGCGTGCATGTATAAACCTTAAAAGGCCAGTCGTACGTAAGCCCCCCTTGAGAACTTCTTGTGGAGTCTGGGCAAGAAATGATACCGAAAAAGGTAATTTATTTATTGATCATTTGAAAAAGGTTTTCACTCCAAATGTATGTACTGATATAGCTGAGTTGCCACCAGTAGAGACTAGTGCCGAAGTACACCTAAGATTTGAATTTAGCGATATTGAAAGGGCATTAGCGGATTTAAACACCAAAAAAGCCCCTGGGGTTGATAAAACAAGTAACAAGATGTTAGTTGAGTTGCCCCTTATAGGTCGCAGAATTATTCTGTTTGTTTTTAATGCCATCTTGAGTACTTTCCCACAGAGTGGAAAGTTTCTTTGATTACTATGATTTCTAAACCAGGAAAAGACCACACAAAAGTAGAATCATACATACCTATAAGCCTTTTATCAAACGTGTCAAAGTTATTTGAAATAATATAACTAAGCTGAATCCAATTCTTAGCCAAGGTAGTATTTTGGGACCAATTTTATATTTACTGTACACATCAGATATGCCAATTAGCACCCTAGTGCATACATCAACTTTTGCAGATGACACAGCTTTTTTAAGTATTTATGAAAAATGGCTAGAAAAATGGAGAATAAAAGTGAATAAGCAAAAATGTACTCACATAACTTTCACACTGCGTAGGGACTCATGCCCTCCTGTTCGCATAAATAACCAAATGATACCACAGCTTTCAGACGTTAAATACCTGGGTATACATCTTGACCGTCGCCTTACTTGGAAAAGCCACATTGATTTCAAGTTAACACAAATGAAACTAAAAGCAGTACAAATAAATTGGCTTATTGGCAGAAACTCTACCCTGAGCTTAGATTGTAAACTTCTACTGTACAAGTCGATCCTCAAACCAATTTGGTGTTATGGGATTCAGTTATGGGGCACTGCCTCAGCTAGCAATGTAGAAAAAATTCAAAGGCGATAAAATAAGATACTACGTATGATTACATCTGCTCCCTGGTATATAAAAAATTCGAACATCCACAAAGACCTAAACATGCCATCAGTTAAAGCAGAAATAGCGAAACATGCAGTCACATATCTAAAGAGGCTTGAATCTCATCCAAACCCTTTAGCGCGTAACATGCTGAATGAACCTGGTTACATTGGACTAAAAAGAAGAGATACTGCTTTTCTTGGCCGTACATTAGAGGGATGACCCGCAAATGATTGCAAAATCCGTGAAACAAACATTATTTTTGTCTAGCACTGGCTGGACTTAAAAAGTATATTTTTATTTTAGACTTAAGATATGAGTAATTATGGTTAGTTCAAAAATATTGAAGATACAATAAACAATTTATGAAAAAAAAAAAAAAAATTACTTTATTTGGTACTTTATTCACTAACTTTATTTACTTTATCGCAGAGTTCGTTACGCACGACGAATTTCGTCGATGCACTGATTGTGTGCATTTGTTTTTATTTTTGTATTTTTTTGTTTTTTGACGAAATTTCGTGACGAAAAATTTAAAAATTTATTCAACAACCCCCTAAGGGTCTGTGAGCACATACACAATCTCAACCAGAATCTCACAAAGAGAACAAAACATGTACAAATTTTAAATCAGTAGCATACCAGCTTTCAAATATGTAGGTCTGTGTCACTTTGGTAAATATTCAGCAAACCAATGCATTTTCATTTTAACCACTTTTTTTGGTTGGGGGCCTTTGGTTATAAGCGTTGTTCGTGTGTTTCTGTGTGATAAAATTGCAATTATAGTTTAACATATAAGATAGATGTTTCGAATACAAAAAAAAAACACTTTTGAAAGGTCTGCACTAAAAAAGAATATTTTAGCAATGAAAATTTATTTATTTATTTTAGAAATTATTTTTAAATTATATATTAGTTTCATTAAGATAATTGTAATATTAAGAAGAACTTATAAGCCAGCAATTTTACTACAACATAACTATTTTTTGCTAAGATATATAACACGCATTAACTTTAAATAAAAAATAAAATTTTAATTAACAAATACATATGTACATTTTCTAAACTCTAGCGGCTAATTTAAGCCAGAACCCATTTTCCGGTATCAATTGGAAACCTTTTGCGGATAACTTTAAAGGTATACAACTCTTCTGGGCAGCTTGTATTTGAAAATCTCTCACTAAATAATAAATAAGGACTTTTGTCTCTAATAGAGCAAAACGAGAGCCTGCAAGGAATATTAACAAATTGAAATACATATTTCTTAGAATTTTTTTTATATAAAGTCCATTTTATTACTTACCTATACAGTTGCGTGGTCCAACACCGAATGGCAAAAATGTAAACGGTTTAATGTTGTCTTTATTTTCCTCACTAAATCTTTCTGGATCAAATTTCATTGGATTTTCAAAATATTTGGGATCACGATGAAATCCAACAACTGGTATCCATATAGCTTCACCTTTTTTCAAATCCAATATCTCACCATTATCAAAATTATACGTAATGTCCTTGTTGCATACACGATCAATGGCAACAGCGCCGGGCCATTTGCGCAAACATTCTTGCACTACCATATCCATATAACGCATATTTTGTAAGGCATCGTATGTCAGTGATTTGCCATCAAGACTTTGCTCAACTTCTTGGATTTCTTGCAAAAGTTTTTCTTGACAGTCTGGATTCTCCATTAGCTCATGAGCTGTAAAGCATGTTAATGATGCAGAGGTTTCAAAGCCGGCAAAGAAGAATAAGAAACACTGGCCGACTATATCTACATCACTCCATTCCCGATTCACTGTCTTAGGATTATCGGACTTTATCATACCTTTTGCTTCCATTAGCATATTAATCATATCGGGTCTTATAATGTTGTGTTCCTTACGATATTTCATGGCATCCAGCACAAGATGCATAAAGTAGTCTGTTAGTTTTTTGTCAAAAAGCTGAATGTCTAAAAGCTAAAAAAATATACGTAATAATGGTTTATTAATCATTATTTATCATAATTTTCTCAAAATTGAATTTATTGTTGCATGAAATGTGCTCCAAAATAAATCAAATGTATTACGCAAACATGGTTCATTTAAGCGATTTTCACACTATTATACTGAGTATTAAGACCTGTCAAATACTTAAATCCAACCAGAAAGTGTGATAGTGTGAAAGCAGTATGTTATCAAAATGTGAAATAATACGGAAAGAAATTTGACATCCCATCACCCCAACCATTTTTTGAAAATTTTCTAAACGTTAACATTTTTGATTTTATCAGGGTTGTGTTTTTTTAAAGCAAAGAACCAAGCTAAGTAAGTCGCAGCCAATGATATTTTATCTTTGTCCTGCACCTGCCTTAAATTGCCATCAGTCTTATCGCCTACATATGTACTTTGTTTCTGCGATGCCTAGAAATTGTTGAATGTACGTATTATTTTTTTTTTTCTGGTTTTTTGTTTTTTTATTACCCGAAAACTTTAACGGCCAAACAAACTTAAGATCCGGCACGTCTGCCGTCCACATAAAATTGCTCAGCCAACGCCGTTCAATGTCTCGTCTCGCTTGTTCCTTTGCTGATATTTTTAATTTTATTTGAAGTGTGATAGTGTGAAAACTAAATGTTACGTTACGTTAGATTTTTTGACAATCACACAATTCTCATTGGATTTCTATCTCACAAAATCCAATGAAAATCTTAAAACTCAGTATTATAGCGTGAAACGGGCTTTAACATTACGATGTTGTAGGGCAAAACCGTATAATATATCTTTGCAGCACATCGGTGTAACCTAAAACTACTTCATGTCATTTCTGCATGTACTTGGCAATAGACCACATACATAGTTCAATTATTTGGTGAATAATTAGCACTACCTTTATACAAACAAATCTAAAGATATTTTTGAAATTCTTAACCAAATCCTGAACGTACGTACCTTCATAATTTTTTTGAAATTGGCGTAACACATAAATTTCAAATTTTGTATAAAAGTAAAGGTGGTCACTTTTTTGCCCATCATATAGAAATCATTGTTTTTATTCTCATACGAATTGACTTTTAAACCAAAAGCGGTCGAGGCGATAATATCATTGGTAAAACGTGTTATAAAATCTTTTATATCCATATCCATTCCATCTTTAGTGCAGACACCCCGCTGTTTTTTCAAATATTCCATGGTTTCTTGCGCCACCTCATTCATTAACTGGAATGTTTGACGCATTTTACTACCTGTAAATACTGGACTCAATGTGCTGCGCATGTCCTTCCACTTGTTATCCTTCATCAAAAATAATGAGGCAGCAAATAAATTTTTATCGGATTCGTCACCGAATATGGAGCGATGATTGATAAAATGATCAAAATCTTTGATAGCAATTTGTTTGACTACTTCCGGATCGCGTATTAAATAAAGAGGTTGGCGTTGATCAAAGACCCCATATATTCTTAAAGAAAAGCAATAAAAATAGTGTAAATTAAAGTATTAAAAAATAATGAAATTTTCCTAAATCAATCCTAAATATAACAACTTTTTCTACAAATTGCTTGTCTGGCTTATGTATGTACATACGTACATGTACATAGTGTACACATTTTATCCTCTATACACACAAAGCTACACAATGGACATCGAAAAAATACACATGACTGACTTTAAAAACGAATAACTTTTGAGTGTCCACTGCTGTGCATTATATCTAAATGTGTACATTGAAGACATTAAAAGCACCGAATTAACTTTATATACGTATGCACATTCGTGGTGGTGAATTTGTTTTGTAACTTCATAAAATTAATGTGTGTGTGTGCTGTAAAAGCAAATACTGAAAATATTTTAAATACCCAATATCACTTTTATGTCTCTAGTTTAAAAGTTACAAAAAGCACTAATATGGAAACTCCCACCCATGTGTTTGCTTGCTAAAGCATATATACAAGATGTACACAAGTACAGTCATAGCCACACATTAATATCAGATGTACATTGACGAAAGAAAGGCAATGTCTTCATTGTATAGAAGGTGTACAGTGTTTTCAAGGTGTCCATTAAAATTCCTTGTACATTTCTACGATATCTGGTACATACATATGTACATACATACATACATACATACATACATACATACATACATACATACATACATACATACATACATACATACATACATACATACATACATACATACATACATACATACATACATACATACCTACATACATACATACATACATACATACATACATACATACATACATACATACATACATACATACATACATACATACATACATACATACATACATACATACATACATACATACATATATACATACATATATACATACACACATACATACATACATACATACATACATACATACATACATACATACATACATACATACATACATACATACATACATACATACATATATACATACATATATACATACACACATACATACATACATACATACATACATACATACATACATACATACATACATACATACATACATACATACATACATACATACATACATACATATATACATACATATATACATACACACATACATACATACATACATACATACATACATACATACATACATACATACATACATACATACATACATACATACATACATACATACATACATACATACATACATACATACATACATACATACATACATACATACATACATACATACATACATACATACATACATGCATACATACATACATACATACATACATACATACATACATACATACATACATACATACATACATACATACATACATACATAATATATAAAATATAATTTTCCTTTTCAAAAATATACATACATATATATATACATATATGTATGTACTTATGTTTGTTTGCTACAAAACCTAAAAAATCGTTCGTTTTTAACCTTTTTTTCGAATCCTGTTATTTAAAAATGGGGAATGTGGTTCAAAAAGTCGCTTAAATTTTATGTTTTAAATTTGCAGTCATTTCACGGGATTTATTAGCCTACGGGTATGTACATATATTGATCAAGTTCTTAGCTTATAATCAAAATTTTTTGAGTTATTGAGTTAGCTCTAGTTCTCAGGATAAAAACAACAACATTGATTACCAAAACCCGAACCACAAAATACAAGTGTTTTACTGCTGTAAAAATTTTTTCATGAATTTTAACGAAACATGGATTGTTTTGTTTGTAACATAGCAGTCATTATTTCTGCAGAGTAAGATCTCAACACCTTTTGTTTATGGCTTTGTTTCCGTTTTATGTTGTAAAAAATTTTATATGCCATCAGTTGTAATTCTATTTTCTTAAAAGACTTATATTTTTTTTCTACCTACATAATTGTTCCACTTTTCAAAAGTATGATTACAATACTTAATTTCATTGAAGTTCAAATCAAAGAACTTAGGTTTGGTCTACAGGGATTGTACAAAGGAGAGGAGTGCTAACTTAGAACTGCAAGCTGATCAATAGTGTTAAGAAATTTTAAAAAGCAATCAATTATTTACTATGGATTCTTAGAAAACTTGTGGTCTGAGCTGTGTCTATTCTGGGCCAGATCAGCTTCATTATTTTGCACGCAGACTCGTTCAACCATCTAATCTGAGCCAGATAGAAAATGGTAACCCCCATTCGTTGTTTGCATACTGAGGGTTGCGTAATGTAGAACTTGTTGATTTTCGATTCGAGCAAAATTATGTAATTTTGATCAGATTGTTAGCTTTGCAGTAACTGATATTGCTCACGTCAAGAACAAATATTTCTGTGGCAATAAGGAAAAAGGGCTTAAGTCTAGTTTTTAAGAGAGCAATTTTAAACTTTAAAATTAATTTTAAAATCTTTAAAGTTTACTTATGGGAGTCAAACATATGTTTTGGAAAAACACCTTATATCTATCAGGAGTTGCAATTAATAAGTTGTGAAAGAAGGTTTTATGATTCGGAAAAATTACTTGTAGTTTCTAAAGGTTTTTCCAAATGCGATTCGTCATTGAAAAAATCTGGAGTGGCCTACACTCAACTTTACCATACCAAATGGAAACAGATATTTTTATGGATATATTACATAAAGAATAAAATTTCAAAGTATATTCAAATCGAAAAATTAATTGTTTTCGGTATGGGGTGTTAGGTAAACTACCCCTTGCCCCTTCCCGATTATGGCCAAAATTTATACAGCTCTTCATCTCCATAAACCAAAGACAAATACTGAATTTAAGTTTGATATGTCATACGGTATGACCTGTAGAGCGTTTACAAAATTAGGGAGTAAGTAAACTATCCCTTTCCCCTTCCCGATTATGCCCAAAATTTATACAGCTTTTCATCGCCATAAACCAAAGGTAGGTAGTATATTTCGTTTTAATATGTTATATGGTATGACCTGTAGAACGTTCACAAAATTTGGTGGTCAGGAAACTATCCCTTGCCCCCTCCCGATTATGCCCAAAAACTTTACAGCTCTTCATCACCATATACCAAAGGCACATACTAAATTTCATTTTGATATGTGAAACGGTATGACCTGTACAAACTCCACAAAAATAGTGGCATACACACCCACCCACAGACATCATCGCGAAAATAGTCAAAATGCATTCAGGAGACCCCAAAACGTATAAAACCGTCGAAATCTCGACCTCGATTTTTTTCATGATTACTATACTTTACCTTATAAATTCCTGAAAAATGGTACAAAATAATTGAAAGGTTACGGCATCACGAAAATAATTCTGATGGAGAGTATAACTATAAATTATGAGAGTTTTTAATATAAATTATAAATAAATTTAAATTATATAAAATTTAATATAAATTATTTGCAGGGTTACTAATTTTTGCCTATTATTATTTTTGCCTATTATTATTACATTGGACGAAAGACGTCATCTAACGGGAAAACATGCGCATGGCGTAATATTTTCTTCTATAATTCTTGCTTTGGAGTACGGAGATTACAAAGGTCGCAGTAACTTAAATTTAGCTTAAGTCGACTTAAGCACTTATTCCTTATTGCCACAGATTTAATATCAATTACCTTTTTTGGGGTTTTAATACTTAATATAACGATTTAGCGTATTTTAAAAATGTGCTTTTAGAATAAAAATTTAAATGCTATTTAAAAATATATATGACGCAAGAAAGAAACCTTATCTTACCAGGGGTCGAAATTAATTTCAAAAAAATTCTGGGCAAAACGCAAAACAAATCTGGCAACAATCTTAGATCAAAAGTATAGTTTTAAGATAATCGAGGTTAAAGTTGGATAACTAATTTGTGCAAGTTTTTAGTTGTTAAGACTGCCTAAATAAAAATGTTAAATGTGACAAAAATTTATATTGTATTGAGTAGTTGATCACATATCTTGGGAGGTATCGTTTGGTGCAAAACTCGTGTTTTGTTCCGCACTAAAAATTTTACCCTGGCAAGATAAGGACTCTTTCGTCAGCTTGCGTCACATATATTTATTGCAATTATTGTGGAATAAGATTAACGTGAGTACCTGCCTACTCGGGCTAACCTCACGGTGCACAGAGGGGTATTTTGCCAATCTAGCTGGACATTAGGCAAAAAATTTATTTTGAGAAATGTAAAAATTTAAGTATGCAACTCGACAGACAACAAAATTCTGCATCGTATAGTGAATTTTCAAGGCTTTTGCTTGAGATTTGTCGTTTTGGGACACTGTTAAAGTCTGGAAAGTTGAGTATATCGTATACGTTTTTATTGACTTTAAACGATTTTGAGAGGTTTGCAATATATTTTTTGGTGGCTAAACGAATAAAGATTTTGTATTAATTTTTTTTTCTGTGAAATGGTTTATTAGTAGCTACTTATGTTAATTTCTAAAATTTTCTTTTTTAAATTTTATAGATAAAAAATTTCATTCAAAATTAAAAAAAAAAGTTTTTTTTTGTAAAATTTTTTGTAAAAAAAAAAAAAGTGAAAAGCTTTTTAAGAGTGATCTCCATCGCGGCCCTAAAAATGTTATATATCACTATAAAATCTGAGATCTCTACTTTTATACTGTAAAAAAACAGCTTGCGCATAGGTGCGCCATTTTTTGGCGATTTTTTTAAAAATTACACCTTTTTCTGTTGCTTCTTATCTTACATAGGTAAATACGAGTAAGAAACCTTTTTATATTGTTAAAACATTTTGGTTTTCAATAACTGAAGGTAGATGTTTTTTATTTAAATCATTGCATCTAACACTGTTATTACCTGTACAAAAAATCAGCAAAAAGGTAAAAAAGTAATTTTACCCACCCCCATAGCTTACATATATACATAGATACCTGTGCAGCTACGTTGTAAATGACGTTATTCCTGGAACAAAAATGTACCTGTATTAAATAATTTTTTAAAATAATAAAAACCAAAAGTAGTGTTTAAAAAAACAAATCTGACCTGCAATTAACAATTTGTTTACTATAAATTGTGGTTATTGTACAAAATTGTAATCATAACCCTTTTGAAGCTTCGAGAGTAAAATGGAAAAAGTATATACAAGATTGGAGTTGTTCCAAATAGTACAGGAATCTAATGCTAATACCGTTGAAGAGAAATTGCAATTTTTATTTAGAAAATTGTGCGATGTTTCAAAATGTCAAGGAGATGGTGATATATCAGCAGTAAAGGACTGTTTAAAGAGATTCAAAAAAAAAAAAAATTAAATTATATTGGCATTCCGCATATAGAAGAATTGAGAGAAACTTTACGTTTCTCTATATGAGTGGCATCCTATGACACCTACAATGCACAAGATTTTAATACATGGTGCAACTGTTATGAATGAGGCATTGTTGCCTATTGGGCTATTATCAGAAGAAGCAGCTGAGGCACGAAACAAGCATTTCCGGCTTTACAGGCAGAATTTCGCTAGAAAGTTTTCAAGGGTTCAGTGTAACTTATATATTATTAATAGGCTTTTGCTATGTTCTGACCCACTAATTACTAGTATAAGACCCACTCCAAAAAAAAAGGTCATTACCTTTTACGAAAGAAGCAATTTCTTTCATGCTTCCACCAGCACGCTGAAGAGGATTCGGAAGAGACTTTTGAAGAATCAGACGAAGAAGAACCGTGGCACTCATCATCATCTTAGTGCAAAGGAGAAGTCGTTTTAAATAAATTAATTGTTATAATTTTAAATAAATTTTATCGTTACAATCATAAATAAGTCATTACTATAAATAAATAAAATATTTTCAGATATCAAATACTATAAAGTAACAAGTTACAAAAATATTTTTTTAATAATATTCTTGGGAGGCAGGGATTGGTTAGGCATTGGAAAGCTTAAAAATGATTATTTTTAGAAAATTGGCAAAAAAAAATTTTTTTTCACAGGGACGTTTTGGGGGTGGGATTGGAGGAAGACCTCCCCCTGCCCATAAAAATAAATTTTTATGGTTTTAAGAAGTATAAAATCTATTTCTTTGAATAATTGCATTATTTTTTCAAATAATATTTTATTTAATCGCCCACAAAATGGGCGGGGCTAAAAATGGCATCTAAGAATCTCTTAAGTCCAACTTTAAGTTTTTGAACATTCTTTGACCTCAAAAGTTGTAATTGCTAAACAAAATACCGGGAAAATTAAAAAAAAACTTGCATTTTTCAGAGGTAGGATTAGTTCTTCCAAGGGGAACTTTTTTCTCCTTGGTCCGATTTTTACTATTTTCTAGCTTTGACAGCCAATGACCATAACAGATTTTTTTGCAAAGTTTCATTGACCTAGGTGCACTCAGTAAATTTTTAGAGCCAATATAAGCTAAAAACAAAAGTAATGTCCGGCTAGATTGGCAAAATACTCCTATGTGCGGTGGTCTTACCACCGAGTGAAACTTAGGCGTAAACTAGCGCCCCCATTGTGTAGTATAACAACACTTTACGATTGCCACCAATCGCTTTTTGTGTGTGATACAGTCACAATGAGTAGCAATTTATATAATATGGCAAGCCTTTCCAAGGCAAGCCTAGATCCACATTATAACCTCTTGCTTAGGGGTTTGGAGACTATCCAAACTCCGTCTGTTGAGAGTGCAACAGCACACTTCATCGACCGTGCACCATACCTACATAAATCGATCTTAAACCACAACCACCACGTGTACCCCGAAGGGGACCTCATCAATAACTGGTCACAGAGAGCATAGGCTCTCTGTGGGGCCACCGATTCCCGTGTTACCAGTCTTTTGGGCACTGGTCGGGCCTCGAAGAGGACCCGTGTTATAAAACAACAGACCTTTTCTTCCAGATTTAGGCTCTAGGAACCCTAGCGTCTGGTGCCCCTGTTTTCCCCGAGTGAACCGCGTCAAAGCATTTGCCATATTCCTGCGGTGACAATTGGAACCCCCGGGGGTATTTATTGCAATTATATTGAAATTCTAAAAAAATACATGATAACAAATTTAAACTTATTCAATATGAATAATTTGTTATTCCATACTAGCTGTGCCCGCCACGTTGTGGGTGTCCTGATAATACTTTGTTCGATTTTGTTTTGAAAGTAATCCACACCAAATTTTAAGACCCTTACTTTTATAGTGCTTGAATTATTGTTTATAAACTTTCTTTATATAGAGGTACCCATCCCTGGAAACAATTCTAAAATGTATATAAACTTTTATAATTATTGTAGAGTTCTGTAAATATAATTTCAAATATCCCGCTTTTAAAACTAAAAGGTGCTGTCGAGTTTGCAGTTGCTCTAAATCGATAACATTGCGTACTTATACTACATTTTTCTACTATTTTCTTTTGGAAATAAGATATTTTTACGTAAAAAAGTATCCTAAATTTGAGCCAAGACTCTAAGGCACCTCCTCATAAAATTTTATTTAAATTCGTCTAGTAGATTTTACGTGATGCGAACACAAACAGACAAAAATTCTAAAAATTGCTGTTTTGGATTCCATTTCGCTTACTAACTGCATTAGCAACCAAATTTTTAAAAATTATTTCATGTACAGAAATGTTACAGTTTTATATATAATAATTATTTATATATAATAATTTATTCCATATGAATAAAAATTTAAATTAAAAAAATTATTATGTAAAGTTTTATCTCAGAATATGTACGTGGATACAAATTTTAAATTCGATTTCCATCCTTGAAGTTAACTTAATAAAAGCTTCATAAAATTTCACATAGAGCTTTTATATATTTTTAAGAGATTGAGAAAGAGATTATTCTCTTTTTAAAACAAGTTTTGTATGAAATCAAATTTATTGTTAGAATTTTGTAAAAAAAAAAAATATAAGCCTACAAAAGATAAATGAAAACTGCAAACACTTCGTGATTTAACATATTTATTAGTAAACAAAATAATAACGCTGCTTAAAAGCTAAGAATAACAAAAACAAGATTACGCCATGCGTATGATTGCTTCAAGTAATTACGTTCAAATGAATGCAATATGCAAAAATTAGCAACCCTGCAACTGAAATCTCAATTATTAGCCAATCAGAATTACTAGCAGTGTTCGTGACGTCATTAGCCCAACATGCTCAGAAAATTTAAACTTTTTGGTCGGTGAGAGTTAAGTAAGTGCCAGCGCTAAACCCTAGATAAAAATTTCTCGTTAGCAGATTTTTTTGGTTACTTACTTACTTACCGAGACCTACTTGTATTTTTAAGTGAGTAATTACTAAAGTATAAAATTTTTACACCTTCATAGTGTCTTTGGGTTTTATGTTTCATCATTATGTTATGAGGAAAGATATTTATAAAAGGGGTGCCAATGGATTCGTATAATATACACACTGTTGGCATACGAAGTATCCTGGCCTGGTGTCAAGATTCCAGATTTTTTCTGAGAGTATTTTTGTATTTATTAATGAATTTCAAATAATGCTTACAAATATTGGCATTGCTAAGACAGCTGCGATTTGACCCCTTTAGATTTTTTCTTATGGTGTGCCGTTAAAGACCGATGCTATGCGAATAATCAAAAAACAATACACAACTTTAAGGTTCATATCGTCCGAGACAATCGTGAAATACAACTTGAAACCATCGATAAAGTCTTGGAAAATTGGACTGACAGTATAAGCTTTGAAAAGCCAAATAGAGTACTATCTAAACCGTGGCTTGATAATGATGTCCTCCCATCGAAAGCCCTCGTCAATCGTACCAAACAAACAGCCAGTGATGACGGTCTTCAACAAAAGGTATGACAACCAAATTGTATTCCATAAAGAATGGAAATTGGTATCTATACATATACATATATAATAAAACTGTAACAGGATCATTTCTGTACATAAAATATTTTTTGAAAAATGTATTGCTGGTTCATTTAGTAATCGAAATGGAATACAAAACATAAATCTTAGTGATTTTTGATTGCCTGTCTGTTTGTGTTTATTTTAATGTAGGGGGAATATCGCAGCAGACCACTTCCTTGTCGACCCCCTTCCGACCTCTATGATTATAGACAACCGAAATGTAATTACGGCAACCTTACCCTCATAGAGTCACGTGCTACAAACAGCCTTTAATCTACGCTTAGGTAATTTCAGACTGCCGACTGGTAACTGTCGGCCTTCTTTTTCATTACGCATCACCATCACGTAAAAAATATTAGACAAATTTTAATATTTTGTGACGAGGTAACTCTCGGTTCAAATATAGGATTCTTTTTCCCCAAAAATACTTATTTCAAAGAAAAAGTAGACAAAAAATAGTGAAAGTAAGTAATTTAACCGATTCAATGGTACTGCAAACTTGGCAGCACCTTTTATTTTTGCAAGCGGGAAATTTAAAATACTATTTACAGAACTATACAATAATTTTAGAATTTTATATAAAGTCTATGTTCCTGAGTAATTACCCAGAGATGGGTATCTTTACATAAAGTAAATACATAAACCCTATCTGAAGCACTATAAAAGTAAAAGTCCAAATATTTGGTGTAGCGAAATCGAACAAAATATTGTCAGGACGCACACAATGTGGCGGGCACTGCTAGTTTCTAATAAACGCATATAAATTATTTCTAATAAAGCTATTAAAATTAAGTTTAGTTAATTCTATTTAATTTTAAAATGACTACAGGCAATATTTAGTTTACCCGGTATAAAAAATAATTGTTATGAGGTGGTGACATAGAAGAAGTGATTGGACGTACATATAGTACATATAAAATTTTTAAGAGCAAGTATTAAAAGCGAAAAATTAAAAATTACAGGGTGCCCCATAAAAAACTTGAACAAATGTAATTCTTTATATTGAACAAAGTTGGGTTCCGAACTTCGTTCAATATATAACTTTACATCACTGACACGTTGTATTAAAAGCAATAATAAAAGCAATTATAAACAGATAATTATTCATTTAACAGATATAAAAGCGGTCACAAATTTCATATCAGTTTACATTTATTTAACATTGAATTATGAGACCAAGTTCAACGTTTAACCTTGAACTTAGAAAAGCCATTTATTAAATATGCAGTTTAATAAAAAAAAACTTTTGTTACTAAAAAAAATTTTTTTTTAAACACAACTTACTTGCCATCATGTTGATTGTAAATATCAATAATCAAATCGAACATTGACTTTTTTTTCAAAACCATTTCGACAAAGTTTCCGAACAAAAATATTGGCTTTGAGTAGGGTATACCGCGTTTTTTGAAGTAGTTATTATTAGCGATGGCCCATCGGTAGAACAAATAACCGGCCAAGGTTAATAGAATTAAAAATTCTATCCACATTTTTAATTAATTTTTCTTTCACCACTTTCAACTTGAAATTTATTTATTATTTATCCTCTAGAGAAATGATCACTTGTACGTTTTGGCTTAAACTGTTTGGAAAGGGGTTGTTGTTTATTTTCTTTATTTGAAAATAAAAACAGCTTTTCTTATCTTCTCTTTGCACTTGTATCGATGTCAGAGGTGGTAAGCGCAATTTTAAAATTGTGCTTTATTTTAATAAACATATTTCTTTGTGATTTAATTTTTTATTTACCAATAAGGACCAATATTTTCATATTTTTTGGAGTGTTTTTAAAAACAAGTCATTTGAATACATTTTTTATTTTGCCACAAATTCTTGAATGTCTCTGAAACTATCAAGCAGATTGAGAAATGTTATTAGTTAAACTGCACAACAGTTCGACAAATATGTGGTGTAACTTCCTCCATTTTTGATATATGTAACTGTTGATAACTAAATCCTGAAAATGTGACCGACCACAGTCTTAGCAAAAGTCAAACTTCATATAAAAAAGCAGTATTAAAAATAATGTTTTTTTATATAAAGTTTGACTATTGTTAAAGGCCATGATTCACTATCTTACTCTGTCGTACGATTTGTCAAAAATTGCATGTGTGCTTAAAATGTATGATAGTGTGGATTAAAAGTGTATGTGTGTGACGGGCTTTTTGACAGGTCTGTACGATTTTATAATATTCCAAGCGATCAGAGTTGCAAAATTTTATTTTGTATGATAGTGTGGCATCTACATCGCCATTTTGAAACGATTTTTTGAGTAGGACAGAATTCTGTCAGATTTTTTTGTGATTGAATCGTACGATTGTGTAGGATAGTAAATCCTGGTCTTAAGACATGTTGATGGCTAGTGAAGACGGCCTCTTACTTTTTGCTATTAGTAGGTTATAAAAACCGCCCAAATCTATCAAACAGGGGTTCTTTCTAGTTCTAATGATAAACTAAAACAGCTGGGATATTGTGCTTTACTTTTAAGTTAGAATTTGTACAGCAAAAGTACAATTGTGCCAATTTTACCATCTCTAGTGGATGGGTGTACTTTATATGCACTGCACCTCCAAACTATGTAAATTATTCCAAGTTGTCACTATCAAAGTTGTCCCGTCATTCAATTAAATGAAAAAGCTTTTAATTTGTAACCACTTTAAGAGCACTTGATAAAAAACAATAATTGTTTATTTTAAACAAAAATAAACGTATTAACGATAAGTCAGCAGATAACAACTTTTGATAACGCTTCAAAAAAAATAAAAATTTGAATTTTACTCCGATTTAAACGCTTTTTATTAATTTTTATCAATGGAAGGACTCCGTTAAGAAAAAACGCATCAGTTAATATCTGACTTGGAATCCATTATTCGATTTTCTCATAAGGCCTCTTGCATTCGCACATTATAATGGATCCTTCGCCATGTTTTATAGAAGTAACTGATATTTAGAATATCATTTTTACTTACATACGTACGAAATTCAATTCATTACAACATAAGTTGTGCTGTCTTTGCATTCATAAGACCTTATATCACTGCTCACTAGACCACTGCTACCACTTTGCTAAGTCAAAGCGTCTTACAAGAAACTTAGTTTCGCTTAAGCTATAATGTGATCCTTAAAGGTGTGTTTAGACTGCGTGTACAATTCATATGGAATGTCAGAATTGCTATCCATATGGAATTTCATGTGGATGTCAAAATCAGTGATTAACATACGGTTTATAATTATCATGTTCACACGTACATACATATGTAACGTATATACATATGACATAAGCTCCTGTTGTTGAAAACAAAAATAAAATACTTAAAACAACCGGTCTTCAAAGTGTGGTTTAGATGGATTATTTTTTTAAATTATTATACTATATAATAAAACTAATAATAATAACTTTTTTTAATTGGGACTTGTTGTAATAAGTTATTAGGCAATTTTGCATATTTTTGCTGCCATTTTCATTTATTAAAAACCCGCTAGTGATATCAACTATACAAGGAACTACCTTTTTGTGTTATCATTTAGGAGCTTCTACAACAGTAAAGAAATCAATTTATTAGAGAGATTATATCAAAACAAGAAATAATTATAATAAATAACACAATAAGTAATAATTTATATCATTTGAACTATATCAGCAACAATTAAATGAATAATAATAACATAATTCTTTTTTCAATAGAAAGGAATTTCGTATAAAATTCGTATAAAAATGTCCCTTATACCCTCCTTACCCTTGTTTTGAAAACAGATATATATAATTGTGTTCTCAACTTATATTAAAATTGGTGCATTCGTATAAAAATGTTCGTATAAAATTGCCCTTGTTTCGAAAACAGATATATCCCATTGGACCCACAAAAAATAAAGATCTGTCTATGTTTTAAATTTCATTAAATTCGTATGTTGTTGTTATAGAATTTTATATCTATTCGGGCTTTTAAGGTCATTAAAATACTGTTTTTCTTTTATATGAAGTTTGACTTTTGTTAAAACATATTGATAGCAAATGAAGCCCCCGTCTTCAATGAAAAACTACAACATGTAATTGCACATACACGCAGTCTAAACACACCTTAAACGAATATAATGTTACGGTATTCAGTTATGAAGCGTCAAAATAAGATTCAACGAATGATCACAATCGATCCCTGGTATATAAAAAAACTCGTACATTTCCGAAGATCTGAACATTCCATTAGCTAAAACAAAAATTATGAAACATGAAGTAACTTATCTAAAGGAACTTAAAATGCATTCAAATCGGCTCTTTTGTAACGTCCAAAAAGTTTGCCCAAATATACAGATGATACAACTAATAAAATATTGAAGAGCACCAATTTGTTCTCTTGAGAAACTAGTAATCTCTAATGTAATTTTTCGTGTATCAGTTTTGACAACCTTTTACCATTTGACGATCCTAGTTTTCAACAAACGTTCACTATTTCATTTACAGTGGTTTTATTTACATTAAAAAACAGTATTATTTAACGCATTGATTTCACCCCCTCTAGAGCGGTAATAATTACTTAATTTCTACTAGTTAATAACTGCTTCTGACATAAAAATGTTATTATTATAAAACTATTTGCAGTTTTTACGTTTCAGTTTCTCTTACTTGCTTACGTTTTACAATTTTTTATTAAATATAAAATATTAAACTTTGTGTAAAAATTTTTCTAATTTAGACTAGCTGTTCCCGCCACGTCGTGGGCGTCCTAACAATATTTTGCTCGATTTTGCTTTGAAATTATTCCACACCAATTGTAAGACTCTTGCTTCGGTTATGGTTCATGTATTTACTTTATATACAGGTACTCATCCCTGGATAAAATTTTAAAATTTATAAAAAAAATTTAAAAAATTATTGTAAAGCTCTGTAATTCCACAAATTAAAAATACAAATTTTATTCAATATGCTATTTGGCAGTAAATAATTCATATTTTGTTATTATTTTAAAACAGTGCCATCTGTTTCAAAAATAAAAGATGCCTTAAAGTATGCAGTACCTTTAAAAACAAATCGGCGTACTTTTACTGCTTTTACACTTTATTATCTCTTGGCAATAAGGTATTTTTGTGTAAAAAAAAAATTTCCTACATTGGAATCAGGATGCTAAAGTACCTCCTCACAAAAATCCATCCAGATACATATTTTCTTTACATATCCAAACCTTGGATAAAATTCTAAAAATTATTATAAAACTCTGTAAAAGGTGTTTAAAAAAATATATAATAAAAATGTAATTCCACAAAGTCAAAATAGAAATCAAATACAAATTTTATTCAATTGGCTCCTAATGTTGCGGAATAGTGTTAAAAATATCCCACTTTCAAAAATAAAAGGCGTGCTACCGTCTTTAAAATATCCCAGTTTTAAACCGAAAATTTCAGTACCTTTAAACCGGAAATTGCGTTTTTTTTACTGTTTTTCTCCGTTTTCTCTTGGAAATAAGATATTTTTGTGGAAAAAAAGTATCCTATATAAGAATCAGAATGCTAAGGTACCTGCTCACAAAGTTTTGTTAAAATCCTTCCAGTAGTTTTTACGTGATGCGACTACAAATAAAAAGCGGACAGACAGACGGAAATGAGATACTATTTTATTATATGTATTTTGCTTGCAACTGTAATGAATTTTTTGGTTCGTTTAAGGCCACTATCGTACTCAATCATACTATTTATTCATAAGGTCTGACAGAATTCTGTCATACTAAAAAATCCATTCAAAATGTCGTTATAGAACCTTCAAATTTTGTACAATAATCCCCTTATTAATACGCATAGCTCAACAGTAAATAGATTAGATTGAAACGGTGGGCGTGGAACCTCCTATACAAAGTGATCAATTATTATCGTGTGCATTGTGATCTTTAACAGCACTTGAAATTTTGCAAAAGTAACCCCCATATTAATGCGCATAGTTTAGCAAAAACAGAATGGTTTGGAACAGTGGGCGTGATACCTCCAATACAAAGTAAACAATTATTATCGTGTACATAGAGAACTATAATAGGTAGAATCTTGACATTATGTACAAGTAACCGCGTTATGAATGTGTTTAGTCTAGAAAAAGACTGCATTTATTTTAACAGTGGGCATGGTTACCTATTATACGAATTGAAAAATTATTATCCTGTACCGAGAGAACTATAATAGGAAGAGTCTTGAAATTTTGCACAAGTAACTCTTTTGTTAAGAAAAAAATATTACCGTGTAATTAAAGAACTAAAATAGGTAGAGTTGACATTTTGTACGAGGTACACCTTATTAATGTGCATTGCGGCACAAAAATATTACTATTATTCCAAGATCTGGTAACGCCCATACTATAATAGGTAAGGTTTTGAAAATATACGACTAACCACCGTCGAGCAAACAACTAGCTGGATTGTAATAGCTAGCATACTAAGGCAAAAGTTATTGTGGTGAACATATCGAACTATAATAGATAGAGGGTTAAAATTTTGTACTCTAAAACAAGGTGTATTTTTAAGATAAAGCTTGGCGATTAGCACCGGTGGACCGAGTAGTCTCCATACCAAGTAATTATTCTATATCTAGATAATTGCAATATAAACACTTTAAATTTGACATTGGCTTCTCAGAGAAAAACGTGCGTTTTCGAGTTTTGGAGGTAGCGAAGCGCACCGGGGATACTTAGTTCCATGTATTTTTTGTCTTAGGCTTTTGTATGACAGATTTCTTTTATTTTTTTCGAACAATATTTATGTTGTGTTAAAAAATAAAAGAAATATATGACGTTTTTTCATCACATAGTCAAGATTAAAACGAAGGTGTATTGACAAAAACATGCGGAAATAGTCTGTTAAAGGGTTTTCAAAATTCCAAGACTATGTTCTAATGTAGATCATTTACAATATATCAATAAAGTTCACAAAAAATTAGTATTAAGCAGAGTGGACACAATTCTTGAATGAACAACTGTGTAAACTGTTTGATAAACCCTTTTTAATGGGAGACCCTTTAATTAATTTTTTTTACTTGTTATATAGCAGCCACAGTAAAACACACTTTCTGTGAATTTAAGGAGTTTTAACGCTCCCAAGTAATACACTCTGAAAATTATGTGTCAATAGCGAGGCGTGTAATGGACACTCTTTTATTTTTAATAGCGGCCATTTTATTATATAGGGAAATGTCCATCTTGTTTAGGGCACCCTTTCATTCTGAATTCCATTTTCGATTGCTTTTTAGAATAGAAATAGTAATACCCAAACTTTGTCTTCATATTATAGTTTAAAAGAAAAGCCCATATATGTATGTCAAAATTTGTTGTATGCGGCACCCTTTAATTTCTAATATTATTTTTTATACTTGTTATTATAGCTGTCATAGTAATAGCCAATCTGTGTAAATTTCAAACGCCTTTACTTTAGTCTAAGGAATGATTGGGAGTTCAATATAAAAAATAATTTGTCATTAGCAACACAGCTTAATTATTACGAAAATTATGATAAACTGACAACAGCAATAATTTATTAATAACAACTGGTTATCAATGTTAAATATTGTAGATAATTTAAGTCTTGTCTGATGAAATTTATTTAAAAAATATGTACATACATATATATATCATTGAACAAGTATAATATCATTTGAAAGTAACATAGTATACAGTGAAGACACTCGACAGTTTTTGTTTATATGTATTATCGTTTTGTGAAATTAGACATTATCTAAACTTTAGTAAAAAAAAATCATATTTTATGAAATTAGGATGCCTGCTTTCATATTTTTCTAGCTGTGCCCGCCACGTCGTAGGCGTCCTCACAATATTTTGTTCGATTTTGCTTTAA
Source organism: Phasia obesa (assembly GCA_949628195.1). Classification (NCBI taxonomy): domain Eukaryota; kingdom Metazoa; phylum Arthropoda; class Insecta; order Diptera; family Tachinidae; genus Phasia; species Phasia obesa. The sequence goes on from OX451215.1 coordinate 33,871,566, forward strand.
AATTAGTCCACACCTAAAGCTGGATTCACCCATTTTGTCTGAACAAAATTTTTGTTCGGACAACATTTTTTATACGTAGTTACATATTTCTCTCAGAGATGTTATCCAGACAACTCTCTGCTTGATTTGGTTTAAATTTAATTTTTGTCCGGACAAAATTGAAAAGAGTTGCCACTAAAATTTTTGTTTTTTTAGAAAAAGTTGAATTGAGTTGCCATTATATAGATAATGTTTCCATAGTATGAAGTTGTGGCATTTGTTTTGTTTGCCTTGATTATCAACAAAGAAATATTTTTCAATAAAAAAATTATTTTATGAAAATGGAGTTCAATAAAGCAATTGCCCTCAGGCTTATAATGGAAATGAAAATGCCCAGAAGAAAATGCATGTACGACATGAGCAATAGCTTATATAAAAATAATCATGCAAAGCAAAGCATTTGGACGACAATAGCTAACGCCATTAGAATTGAACGTAAGCAAACGTAGTGGGGTCCATTTAAGAGCATCTCAGAAACCAATGCGTGATAGTAGCCCATTTTTTGCTTTAATATTTCTCTTACTGCAAATCTTTTTTCCATTTTTCTAAAGCCATTAATAAAAGCAATTTTCTTTAATAATACATGTTTTAATAATCAAAATGTTAAAATAATTAAAAATATGCAATTTCACAACAAGATTTTATTTTTAATCACTTGCTGCTTTGTTGCCACGTTGTAAAATTAATATGACTTGTTTGCTTATGTAGTTATATGGCAGCTTTATTTATCCGGACAAATTTTTCGAAATGGGTGAATCGTGCTGTAGAAAACTCTCAGAAAAAAAAATATTTGTTCTCACTAAAATTTTGGCAAAATGGACAAAATGGGTGAATCCAGCTTAAAAAACTCTTACTTTTTTATAGTGCTTCAATTATAGTTTATGTATTTTCTTAATTCTAAAATTATTATATAGTTCTGTAAATAGTGTTTAAAATATCCCGCTGACAAAAATAAAAGGTACTATAAAATTAACAGTACCTTTGAATCGGTAAAATTTCGTACTTTTCCTATTTTATCTTGGATATGAGATATTCTTTATTAAAATTTATCTAGTAGTTTTTACGTGATGCGAACACAGACAGACAAAAATTATAAAAATTGCTGTTTTGTATTAAATTTCGATTACTATCTGCAACAACAACAAAAGTTTTTTAAATATTTCATGTATAAAAATGGTTTTGTTACAGTTTTATTATACGCATAGATTGCTTTGCAAATGATAATAAATAAAATGAATGAAATATTGAAATTGAAAAATCCACATATTTTTGCAAATACTTTAAATGACACAAATATTACTCATGAAGATTTTATTGATAAATTTATCTTCGCTAAAATCTAAGTACCGCCCCTGTTCTGTAATCCGATTGCAATTAAAACATGTTAAATAGCAAAAATACTAGATATAAAAAAAATCGCCATTTTGGTATTCGGATGTTTTTTTAGCTGCATAAGAACTATCGATATCGAAAACTATGCTTTGACAGCTAAGAATCAGTGATTGCTAAAATAACTTTGATAGAGCCGATTTTTTGTTCATATATTAGATTAAAAGCTTTTTATTTCAATAAAAATAAAATTAATAGTAATAAAGATAATTTTTTTATCTTATTTGGCACAAAATAAGGATACAATCGTACGATTCAATAACAATAAATCTGACAGAGAGCTGTCCTACTCAAAAAATCGTTTTAATGGATGCAATAATTTATACGCAATACGGCAAATTTTGTATTGAAAAAAGTAATAAAAATTTGGACTGCTCTTCAATTCTCCTTGGCAGGCACTAAGCTTAAGATTGGCAAAATACCAAATGGTTTTTATATACATAGATAGCGGAGAATTTTTGAGTATATCCGAAATACGTAAAAAAAAAATTTAATGAACCTGTAATGTTGGAGAAATCTAAAACAACAAACAAATTCAAAATAATAAAACAACAAACTTAAAAGGAAATTTTTTTATTGAATAACTCTAGGAAGTTAGATTCGTCTCGTAAACCTCAGCGATCAATATCCTAAGCGACGACTTAGTTCGCTCAATTTTGGAGTTGCTCAGTTTATAATCAACAAATTGCATCCTGCAACTAAATTTATAAAAAAAATGGCAGCCCTGCAATCAATATCTCAATTATTAGTCAAACAGTATTATTAGCCTATAGAAAAAAAGTCAGTCGTACAGTAGCTCTGGGTTGGGAAACACGTGCGCTCGTCATTCATTATCGCTTAAAGTCAATCATTCCGTCCTTGATACTCCGTCTTCGATTAGTTTGCGACTCACTCACACTTGCTGATTAGCTTTCTGGAATAGCTGTACAGCGGTACTGTTATTGGTGGCTGCTTTAGTCAGTCGCGTGTAATCGTTTTAGTTATCGTGTCTAACCCATAAATTTTAATTTGATAAGTCGGCCATTGGTGGAGCACCATTTTTAAAACTCAATTTATCACTGGAGGAGTCCCTTAAACTCATTTTTTTCACTGGAGAAGAACCATTAAACTCAAGTTTTTTTTCACTAGAGGAGTACTATAAAACTCTTTTTAATTTTAACTAGTTGCATTCGGAGTCTCACTTCCTATACGAAGGAATAGGTCGCGCTGCAGACTTTGGACGACGGTAAGGAAATCACACCCCGGCGCTTTGGTCTAGTATCTTTGCCATTTACCAAATTTTTTTGGTCAGAATCCACAAAAAATATATAGAAAAAAGTATTGGTGACATCAGAAAATTTTAACTGTTTGTGCGTGATGGTGTAATCTTGTTTCTATCATTCTTGCTGTGTTTTACACATACTCGTATGTATTTAAAATTTTAAGGGAACAAAAATTTCATGGGGACTTTATGACTTTGCTGGGAACATAAGTTTTACTTATTATTCAAAATAGGGAAGAATATGAATTCGAAGTTTATATTACTATAGTGGTATTTCCCAGCAACTACTGCATTACCCCCCGTCTACATTAGTCATTGACATGTCTTAACAAAAGTCAAACTTCATATAAAAAAAAACAGTATTAAAAATAATGTTTTCTGTCAAAGTCGGGCAGTTACGATTAAAGAGCTTTGCACATTATTATTTTTTTATTTAACAACTTTATTTTCGAATACAAGGCTTATTTTATATACATATTTGGTTAAATATTGCACCAACTTATATTAACAAACATACATTCATATATTGTAGAGTAGTTTTTTGTTTGTTAAAAATATGTTTTAAGCCCGGTACTCTGTTCAGTTTTTCATGCGAAATGCTGTCAAACTACATACCAAGGCGAATTCATACCAGGTGGAGTTGATAGCCCAGCTGATTGTTTTTGCTTTCGTTTTTTTGCTAATGTCTTGTCAAAAATACATTGTTCAATATCTGCTAATCTAATGTCAAAGTTGTTGTTTTGTTGTAGTTGTTGCTCTACTGCTCACACCTGGTATGAATTCGCCTTGCTACATACATAATATAATTCTATGAAAAAGTCATGAAAAAATGTTGCAGAAGTAGTACTCTGTTTTTACTGTGGAAAAAAAATTGAAATGTTTCTGGCAACATTTTACCAAAACTGTGAAATAAAGCAAATGGGCATTATTCATGTGGAACTTTTTGTGGAAAATTTTTTAAATGAATGTAGTACATATCTTAAAAAGCAATAAAAACGTAAAATTCTTCCAAATCGCGAGATAGACACCACATTTTAAATGTAAAATTTTCCTTGTAAAATAATAAATGTTGCTCATCATTTTCCACAAATTCAAACAGCCTAGTCCAAGGCGAATTCATACCAGGTGGAGTTGATAGCCCAGCTGATTGTTTTTTGCTCTCGTTTTTTGCTAATGTCTTGTCAAAAAATACATTATTTCATATCTGCTAATCTAATGTCAAAGTTGTTGTTTTGTTGTAGTTGTCGTCCTACTGCTCACACCTGGTATGAATTCGCCTTGGCCTAGTCTCTCTGTTCTGTGGTGTCTATCTCGCGATTTGGAAAAATTTTACGATTTTATTGCTTTTAAATATATCACATTGTTTTACAAAATTTTCCACAAAAAATTTTTCAAAAAATTCCACATGAAATAATGCCCATTTGCTTTACTTCACAGTTTTAATAAAATGTTGCCAGAAACATTTCAGTGGTTTTCCGCAGCAAAAACAGAGTACTACTACTGCAACATTTTTTTCACATTTTTATAAAAATTTTTTATGTATGCAGTTTGACAGCATTCCGCATGAAAGACTGAACAGAGTACCAGGCTCTAGGCTTTACAAGAAAATTTTTTACAACTATGTATTCAAACTAATTATTTACGTGCTATAAATTGTACCCAAAATCCCTTTTCAGGAACAACTTGAAATCCTGATTTTTTTAAAACAAGAGGTCTCATTGTTTTAGGTGAAGCTTCGAAGCGGTAATCTCGTAGCAAATGAAAGAGAAATGCTTTGGTCTCCATAATGGCAAACCTTTTAGCTAAAACAATAAAAGTTTTATTTCTACAATACATTTAGAAAATACAAATCTGACATCTTACCTATACAATTTCTCGGACCTAAGCCGAAAGGTAAATAAGCACCACAATCAATTTTCGATTTATTTTCGTCACTAAAGCGCTCAGGGTCTAAAACCTCCGGTTCTGGATAATGTTTTGGATCTCTGTGTATAGCACACATTGGTATACGAACCAATTCTCCTTTTTTAATTTCTATACTTTTACCGTTTGCTTCGTATACAAAATCTTTTGTACAAACCCGATCCGTAACTAAAGTGACTGGCCATTTGCGTAATACTTCAGATACCACTTTATCCATGTAGGGCATTTTTTGTAAAATTTCATATGAAAGTTCTTGATTTTTCATACTTTCAATGAACTGCTGTATTTCTTTGTAAAGTTTGTTCTGTACTTCAGGATTTTCCATAAGCTCATGAATACTGAAACTCAATACGGCTGATGAGGGTTCCATGCCGGCAAAAAAAAATAAAAAACATTGGGCCACTACTTCAACATCGGACCATTCTTGAAAATGAACCTTTGGTGCATCGGTTTGTATCATACCTTTGGCTTCCATTAATAGATTTATCATATCAGGACGTCGAATATTATGTTCAACACGATATTTCATAGCGTCTAAAACCAATCGCATAAAGTAATTGCTAAAATCTCTATCAAACATATTGAGTTTTAAGATCTAAAACGAAAAAAAAAATGATCTACAATTAAAAATAATTTAAGAATACAATAATGCACATGTTTTACGAAGAAATCGGAACCGCTGGTTTTCCGCGTCTGCAGCACAGCTGTTAGGCATATCTACGTAACTTTTCACTATCCGACCATTTTTGTGTGTTAAAAGTCCTTCAATTAATGCCTGTAAAGGTCATGATTCACCATCATACTCAGTCGTACGATTTGTCAAAAATTGCATGTGTGTTTAAAAAGTCTGATAGTGTGGATTAAAAGTGTATGTGTGTTACGGAATTTTTGACAGATCTGTAAGATTTTATACTCTTTTGAAAAAATTCATAAAATAGTCACCCTTATCGTGAATCTCAAGGGAACAACTTTAATGGAATAATATTTTTATTCCCATGAACAAAAAGCAATTTAGAAAAAATAAAAAGACGAAGTCTAAGGGATGCGTCAAATCCACTGTGTTTACCGGCAATTCAATTGAAATCATGAAAAATTGTTGGTAGTATGTAATGGGTGATTTTTTTGAGGTTAGGATTTTCATGCATTAGTATTTGACAGATCACGTGAGATTTCAGACATGGTGCCAAAGAGAAAGATGCTCAGTATGCTTTGACATTTCATCATGAATAGACTTACTAACGAGCAACGCTTGCAAATCATTGAATTTTATTACCAAAATCAGTGTTCGGTTCGAAATGTTCAAATGTGACAAATTTTGTTCAGCGATGAGGCTCATTTCTGGTTGAATGGCTACGTAAATAAGCAAAATTGCCGCATTTGGAGTGAAGAGCAACCAGAAGCCGTTCAAGAACTGCCCATGCATCCCGAAAAATGTACTGTTTGGTGTGGTTTGTACGCTGGTGGAATCATTGGACCGTATTTTTTCAAAGATGCTGTTGGACGCAACGTTACGGTGAATGGCGATCGCTATCGTTCGATGCTAACAAACTTTTTGTTGCCAAAAATGGAACAACTGAACTTGGTTGACATGTGGTTTCAACAAGATGGCGCTACATGCCACACAGCTCGCGATTCTATGGCTATTTTGAGGGAAAACTTCGGAGAACAATTCATCTCAAGAAATGGACCGGTAAGTTGGCCACCAAGATCATGCGATTTGACGCCTTTAGACTATTTTTTGTGGGGCTACGTCAAGTCTAAAGTCTACAGAAATAAGCCAGCAACTATTCCAGCTTTGGAAGACAACATTTCCGAAGAAATTCGGGCTATTCCGGCCGAAATGCTCGAAAAAGTTGCCCAAAATTGGACTTTCCGAATGGACCACCTAAGACGCAGCGGCGGTCAACATTTAAATGAAATTATCTCCAAAAAGTAAATGTCATGGACCAATCTAACGTTTCAAATAAAGAACCGATGAGATTTTGCAAATTTTATGCGTTTTTTTAAAAAAAAAGTTCTCAAGCTCTTAAAAAATCACTCGTTACATACATATTTGTTAAAATAAGTAAAGCCTAGTACTCTGTTCGAATTTGTGAAAAATGTTGAGCAACATTTATTATTTCACAAGGAAAATTTGACATTTAAAATGTGGTGTCTATCTCGCGATTTGGAAGAATTTTACGATTTTATATACCACATTGTTTTACAAATGTTATCAAAAGCCAGGTCATCAGCTGTTGTTTGAAAAATTCCGCATGAAATAATGCCCATTTGCTTTATTTTGCAGCTTTGATAAAATGTTGCCAGAAACATTTCAATGTTTTTCCACTGCAAAAACAGAGTACTACTTCATCAACATTTTTTCATGACATTCTCATACAAATTTTTTATGTATGTAGTTTGACAGCATTCCACATGAAAAACTGAACAGAGTACCAGGCTTAAGGAAAGCAGAACAGAAAAAAATAGGAAGTCGTCAGCGATTCCGTCGGTTGTAAAGTTTGCAGCATGTCTACGCTTTTTTGCAGAAGGAAGCTATCAAAAAGGTGTTTCCTTTTTCTCGGGAATTACACACATTAATTCTACGAACGTGGACAGCTGTTGCTTGTTTGTATTTCCACTCCTTTTTAAATCAAATTAAAAACGAAAAAGATCAAGAAAACTACTTGCATTGTGCTTCCTTTTGTATTCCCAATCATAATGTTTGGGAAAAAATTCACAAAATTTTTGGGAAAAAACTTACGGGAATAAAGATCGACGATGCCATATTTTTTTCGAACATACGAGTTTTTTCACATGGAAAATAATTCACGATTGCAACTTTAGGGAAAAGGGAAAATTTTCAAGGGAAAAAAGATTCAAAAGATAGTGTAGCTCTACATCGCCATTTTGAAACGATTTTTTGAGTAGGACAGAATTCTGTCAGATTTTTTTACGATTGTGTAGGACAGTGAATCCTGGCCTTAAGAAGGCTTTCTGTATCATTTTTGTTAAAAGGTGTTGCAATAAAGTCCATTTTAAATCCAAAAATTTAGTGGTGTCCCCAAAGGCAAACTAATTTGATGCAATTGGCCATATATTTTGAACCGCTATACTTAAAATTTACAATGAACGTGTATTGCTTTTTTTAGATTAGAAAAGCAGATAGACGGAAATGAGTTACTATTTTTTTTTAAGACACTACCTCTGCGAAGCTTTTTGCTTGTCTGCATAAAATACTCAGAGTCTTTGGCGGGAATCGAAACCGCAATCTCCAGACTGATAGAGTGGCGCGCTACCAATCGGTCTATCGAGACTGTCACTTTCACGCCAAGTAATAAAAATATAACGACCGAGAAATGTTTTGCAACAGTTTACGTACATATGAATGTATGTGTGGGTGTATTACTCACTACATTTATAACTTTTGTAGAATCTGGCGAGTTAGCAGCATTAATTGTGTTAATTGAACAATTGAATCATATGTATGTATGTAGGTATATAAGTAACAAAATGTGTTTGTTTTTTTGCCTCTGGGAAAGCTATAGCTACCTACACCAGTGGACCGATCTTCCTGAAATTTTCACATTTTTTTGCCAGTTAGTAACTCTATGTTACTAACTAATAACTCTATGTTAGTAACTCTATGTTACTAACTGGCAACTCTATGTTACTAACTGGCAACAAACTGTGAAAATTTATTTGATATTACATGTGGGCGTGGCACTTCCCATACAAAGTAAATAGTTATCATCGGTTTACTTGGGAATTGTAATAGGTAAAACCTTGAATTTGTTTGCAAGTAACTCTCTTTTCAATATATATGTAGAAACTTGCTGGACAAGAACAGTGGGTGTGGTAGCTTCCATACGATGTGAGATACTATTACCGTGTATCTAGAGAAATATAATCATCCCTATCATGAATCTTTTTTCCCTCGATATTTTTCCCTTTTCCCTAAAGTAGCAATCGTGAATTATTTCCATGTGAAAGAACTCACATGTTCGAAAAAAAATATGGCATCGCCGATTTTTATTCCCGTGAGTTTTTTCCCAAAAACTCTCCGAATTTTTTCACAAACATTTTGATTGGGAATACGAAAGGAAGCACAATGTAAGTAGTTTTCTTGTTACTTTTTAATTTGATTTTTAAAATATATCTAAGATATATTCAAAAGCTGCTTTCTTAACTCGGAAATGTTGTTGAAAACTTTAAAAAATGATTTCACTTACTTTACATCCGGTGAACACAGCGGATATGACGCATCCCTTAAACTTCGGCTTTTTATATTTTCTAAATTGCTTTTTTCTTCTAAAAGTTTAAAACGGAGCGAAATACTGTGCATTTTGCTGAATTTATTGAAATTGTATCTCAATTTATTAAAAATTTACAATTTACAATTTACGCGAACAAAATAAAATTGGATTAATTCACAATAGAATATTCGAATTGCACATATGTATGTTTATTTTATTCCTTAACAATTATCGATGCCAATTTATTGTTCAAGGGAATAAAAAAAAATTATTCCCTAAAAAGTATTCCCTTGCGATTCACGATAAAAAGCAGGTTGGATAGAAACCGTGTATAGAGAACTATAATAAGTAGAGTCTTAAAACTTTGCACAGCTAACTGTCATACTAATAGGCATAGTCTAGCAAAACACAGACTGGATTGGGACAGTAGGTGTGGTAACTCCCATATAAAGTGAAAAATTGTTATCGTGTACCTAGAGAACTGTAAAACGTAGCGTTTTGGAATTTTGCACAACTAACCCCTTCATTAATATGCATAGTAGGGTAAAAAATTGGCTGGATTGAAACAGTGGTCGTGGTACCTCACATACAAAGTCTACAATTATTATCGTCTACATAAAGAGAACTAAAATATGGCTGACGTCGTACCTCGGATACAATGTCAAAAACTATTGTTGTGAAACTAGGGAATTATAATAGGTAGAGTTAAAATTTTGTACTCTGAGAATAACGAATGTTTCAGCGATACTTTTACTTCCAAGTACTTATTCTATTGAGAATGGGTAGGTGCAGCAAAGCTCACCGGGGATAGCTAGTTTATTCATAAATTTCGTATTCATGCCTATTAAAAAAAATTTTAATTTAATTAAAGCTATAATCTATATATGTACATACAGCTGTATTTTATTTATTTCAATGTATTTTTCAATTTTTATAAAAGTATAAGTGCTGAAGTGGTCATTTAATAAATCTTTAATAAAAAAAACAAGTAATTTAGTGAATTTATTTTATATTTATAAGTCAAAATGCACAAAAATGAAAGCTTGAGTAGAATTGTTATTCCGGTATGCATTTAATAGAAACGAAATAAAAGTAAAATAAAAATAATAATACGCTAGTTGTATCGACATTTTAATCTTGCCCCTATGGTATGAAAATTGTACTCGATATGGTATCGGTTGCAAAGTATCGATACCTTTTCGATATCGAATAAGATGTATCGATTTTTTGACCGTAGGAAAGCAAAATGAAACATTAATAATTTTTAGCCGAAGAAAGGCGTAGCCGAAGAAGAAAGGCGCAGCGAAGAAAGGCGTAGCCGAAGAAAGGCGTACCCGAAGAAAGGTATAGCCGGAGAAAGCAGTAGCCGAAGAAAGGAGTAGCTGACTTCTTAGTCAAAAGGTTACCAAGTTGTATTCCTTCATTAAAATTGTAATTACAAAACAAGGTTTCTTATATTTACTTTTTAGAATAGTGCTGCTTTTTTTAATTTTTTTTTTTGGGTTTTGAAACTGGTAAAATCTGATATGTGTTTAAAAATTTAAAAAAATGCACCTGACTTCGATATTTTTATACATATATAAAAATACTTGACAAAGTGACTAATGAAAGAAAGAGATATACAATAGAAAGTTTAAGAATTCAACAACACATAAGCAAAACTGTTTATTGTTTTGCTTATGTGTTGAGGTGAAATATTTAGGCGAAAATTTTAAAATTTTTTATATGATGTTTGACAGTTAAACTACTATTTAAGAGGAAAAATTGTAAATTTAACTGTCAAAATCAATATAAAAAAAGGTCGCCTTAATATTTCCACTGAGTATTAATATTTGTACTGAGACTACCTGATAAATGTGTCTTGTTTACACTCATGTGAGCGTGCCTTCTCATGAGCGAAAAAAGTTAGATCGTACCAAGGCGAAATGATACAACAAAACAACCAAAAAGTGAAATCCAGAAATAAGGTTCAAAAAGCTCTCGCTAGCACCTCTTAGGGGCATGAAAAAAGAAATAATTATAGCGACGTATAAGGCGATTTGTCGCTCCCTTTTAAATTACGCTGTTCCGATATGGACCTCTTTCCTAAGCAACACTCTAAAGCGAGTCTTATAAACGACCCAAAAGAATTGGAACCGAAAGTGTCAAGATGCCCAATGTGGATCACCTTCATGAGGTGTCAATATGCCGGTCAGGCAACATAGTGAGTTGCTGACCAGTCAGTTCATTCTGGCATGTCACCTGCATAGGCACATACGAAAACTCCCTTTCATTTCTCAAAAACAAAGTTCAGTTATATTTTATATTCCGATCAAATTCTTTTCTTACAAGCCACCATTTGTTATTAGTAGCGTTCTTGTAGCCATCATTTGAAGTTCTATTAAAAATTATGGGCAAAGATAAAGAAATTGAGACAGCAAATTTAACTTATTTGGAAGCAATGGACATGCAAAAGTCTGGCGCACACCAAACACTGCCCTTCGAACACAAAATTTAGTTTCTACGGTAAAACGATTGGAGCAGCCGGGGTTAATTTATATACTAAATATACTAAAGTACATTGGAAAGAAATTTGCAAGCATCTGTCGACATCTTGGGCCTTGGATCCCGTTAGATCTTTCAACAGGATAAAGATCTCAAGCACACCGCAGTTTCTGTTAAAGAGTGGTTGCTTTATTATGCTCCCAGACAGCTCCATAGCCCACCTACATAAAGAGACTTAAACCCATTTGAGCACGTTTGGGCTTTATTAAAGCGGATATTAGTAAAAACTTCAAGAACGAGCAAAGAGACGCTAAAAGCAGCTCTTAAAAAAATCTGGTCAGAAATATTGCCTTCTAAAACAGAAAGCTTGGTACTTTCTACGCCACGCCGCTTGCTGGCAGTTATCGATAGCCATGACGGTCCAACAAAGTATTGTAATATTGTTTCTTTTTTAAGTTATTTCAAAAATGTAAAAACATTCAAATGTGTAAATATAGTTGTATTTAAACTTTTGTCCAGTGAATTTTATCGTATTTTTATAAATTTTTGTTATTTATTAGGACAAATAAAAAAGTTTTTCTGAAACGTTTACTTTTCTTTAAACATACAATTTCTGAGGTGTATTTAAACTTCAGTCTCTGACTGTATGTAAATATGTAGATTTATAAATAAAATAAATTAAATAAATAAATCCTAATTTTAACTTACCTTCGCAACTTTAGGTAATAGTTGTATTATCATCATTTTTATCTGCTGTAATGTCGTTAAATTAACCGATTTTTGTGCTTTCGCATAGAATTCATTATCCCTATACTTAAAAGAATTAATTTGAAAACCAAACGCTGTCGATGCTATAACGTTGACGGTTAAACGTGATGTAAAATCTTTAACATCCACCTCCAGTCCTATTTGCTCTAAATCGTTCGTCATTATTTGATTTTTTAAATAGTTCATGGACTCTTCAACTTCCAAAACAATAAGTTTAAACATTTGACGCATTTTGCTGCCAGTAAATGCCGGACTTAAAGTATTACGCATAACGCGCCATTTTTCATTTTGCAGAAAAAATAATGAATTAGGAAGTAAATTATCACTGCTTCCAATACTCATATCAATACGATTTACAAAGTGATCAAAATCTTTAATCATTACATACTTCACTAGTTCAGGATCTCGAATAAGATAAACCGGTTGACGACCATCGAAAACGCCGTAGATACTTAAAAAAAGTATTATTAAACGCAAAATTAATAAAATCAGATAAAGTTTGTTTAACCTCATAACTCACATGTCATCTTGCTTATTGTAGAATTCACATAACACATCGAAAACAGATTTTCTACCGAAAATTATATCTTTGCCGCTGCCTAATAAAAATGTAGGCTGATTATAGGGTATATTTCGTAATTGAAAGAAATTATTATTTTTTGTAACCCAACGATAAAACACTAAAGCTACAGAAGTTGCCAATATAATAAATTCCAGCCACATTTTTTAATGTCAAGTTAAAATACTAATTTTTATTTTATTTGCTAAATAATTGTTATGGTCTTGACGAAGCGTTTAAGATGACTGATAATAAAGTAAAAAATAAATCGAAAAAAGCTTTTACAGTTTGTTTATTACTTGGGGCGAGGCTTTTTGTACCCTAAAGTAGGTTTTTAAAGGGAGTATCTGATAGGAACGGGTAGATTTTGACAGTTAAATGGTGGCAATATTGGGTGATGTTTTTTTTTCATCTGAGTTCTTCCTATTTTTCACACAATAAGACGAACAGCGGTGACTGTTAACAGCGCAGAGTAGGTAGTGTGGGAAAAATAAAAATAACTGACAATTTAAAAGTGTCACACGAATTCGTTATTTCGCAGGAGATACATAGATGCGAAGAATGCTGAAGACGGATATAGCGTTCCAGAAAATGCATTGCCTTCTGCTAGTGTCTAAAAATAAAATTTTCCCATTTTTCTTTAAAATTAATTACATACCTTATTTGTAAATTCAAAAATTGTTAATCGACTAGTTAATTTAAATATTCAATACAGAAAATCCACATCCATCTATCCATAAAATATAAATAAATTTAGTATGGGCTTACCAGAATTTGTATTATATTCATTCATTCTTTCTTTAATCAACATCATTCAATCTTTTCCCTTTATTAACCGACTTCAAAAAAGAAGGAGGTTATCTATTCGTCTGAATGTTGCTTTTTTTTATGTTAGTGCCCGCAGAACTCAGTCATTTCTGAACCGATTTTAAAAATTTTTTCTTCATTAGAAAGGAAATGCTTACAGATTGGTCCCACTTTAAAAGAAATTCAGAATTTTGAAAATTAAAGGGTGTCCCCATACAACATACGTGTTTTTTACGTGTATTATGAACCGTAAAGGGCACCCTTTTAAAATTTTAAAAAACTTCATATCACTATAGCTGCCAATAACAGAAATTTAAAAAAAAAAATAAATTTAAAAATTAAAGGGTGTCCCCATATGTGACGTCAATTTAAATATATGAACCATTTGAACCATTGTAGACAATCACTTGTAAATTCGCCAGAATATCCAATATTTATAATCAGAAATTAAATATTTATAATTAGAATTTAAAGGGTGTTCCAATAGAGTATGTAATTTGAAGTATATTGCAAAACTTTTGAACCATAACAGAGAGACGGTTGAAATTTACAAAGAACCTGTAATTCTAAGTCCGTTATAACATCAAGTATATAATTTAAATTTGGAAACTAAAGGGTGTCCCCATAATTGATGAAATTTTACCTATCTAGCCCTATCTTTTGAACCGTTATAGACAAACACTTGAAAATTAGACAGAATCTTCACTACTATGTCCCGTATAATAACATTTATAAATATTTAAAATTATAAAGGGTGTCTCAATAGTTGATGTAAATTGATGCATATGGCTAAACTTTTCAACCGTTTTAAACAGACATTTGAAATTTACAAAGAATCTGTCCTTTAAAATAAGTGTTTAATTTAAAATTGTACATTAAAGGGTGTCCCCTAGGTGATATTGTTTAACCTATATGGCCATATCTTTGGAACCGTTACTTTTTATTATTGTGTCAGTAATAATAAGTGTAAATCTGATGTAATTTGTCGTATATGGCTTTATCTGCTGAACCGTTATAGATAGACATTTGAATATACGGAACGTATAAAACTATGTCCGTTATTAGAGCAACAAGTATAAAAGTATTTGATTTGGGTACTAGTTCTTACAGATTACTTCCTTTTATATTTTTAGTTTAGAATTGATGCACATATATTTGTTTTGTAGTCGGTTTTTTTTTGCAAGAATTATTTATGTATGTAACCACAGAACTCAGCCATTTCGAAACCGATTTTATTTGAAAGGTAATGCTTTCAGGTTGGTCCCATTTTAAAAACAGTTCATTATATTTAAAATTAAAGGGTGTCCCCATACAACATACATGTTTTTTACGTGTATTAAGAACGGTAAAGGCACCAAATTAAAATTTTAAAAAATTGCGTGTCGCTATAGCTCCCAACAGTAGAAATTAATAAAAAAATAAATTTAAAATTTAAAGGGTGTCCCCATAGGTCATGTAGTTTGACCTATTTGAGCCTATCTTTTGAACCGTTATAGGCAAAACTTTGAACATTTTACAGAATGTCGATTACTATGACCGTTATATGGTATGGAAATAAAAGGGTGTCCCAATAGTTAATGTAATTCTATGTATGTGGCCAAACTTTTGAACTGTTATAGACAGACAGCTGAAATTTATAAAGGACCTGTATAGCAAGTATACAGTTTGAATTTAGAAACCACAAATTATGTAATTTAATCTATATGGCCCTATCTTTTGAACCGTTAAACACAAACACTTGAAAATTAGACAGAATATCCACTACTTCCTCTGGTATGATAACAAGTATAAATATTTGGAATTATAATATAAAGGGTATCCCAATAGATCATGTAATTTGATATATATGGTTAAACTTTTTAACCGTTAGAGATAGATAGTTGAAATTTACGAAGAATCTTTGTGGCCAAGTCCTCTATAACAACAGGTCTCTAATTTAAAATTGTAAATTAAAGGGTGTCCGAAGAGGTGATGTTATTTGATCTATGTGACCCTATCTTTGAAACCGTTATAGAGAATGGTGTCCCCATAAAAGACGGATGCTGGTGAAAATAGCTTAACTTTTGAACAGTAATAGGGAGAGGCATTCACATTCACATTGTCTTTACTTTTTTCCCTCTAATTTTGGCGCATCTTTTATTTGGTTTAACTCTAATTCTTACAGATTACTTCTCACATTTTTAGTTTATAATTTCTATTCTATTCTATCTGTTTTAAAGTCGGTTTTTTTTGCAAAAATTATCGTAATTATTTTTCTTATTTATGTAGGTAGACAGCTAAAGAAATAAAGCACCAGGTACGAACGCAAATGGCATCACATTAAATTGCAATAAATCATCACTCGCTCTTGATATAAATCTTCTTCTCTATTTGGTGCAAGTCTAGCATAAGAACCATTTTGTTCCTTCTGGGGAGACGTCCTGGAGTTCTTTGATAGTCAAGACAGAATCTAACGTTGCTATCTTTCTTTTGTGGTAAAATTCTGGTTCCGCATCGTTTCGTGGAATAGCTCATTTACCTTTGCTTCAGTATTGTCAGATTAGGGGGGTTTAGCCCCAAATAGGGGATTTTTATTTACCTTTGGGGAAAAATATTCGGATTGGGGATTGAGGATTTCTTTGAGGATAGTTTCAATGTTTTAAGGATTTTTTGGGGAATTTTATTTTGATTTCGTTTACTCTTTAAATTAAAAATCAAAAATTCCTTTTTTTTTTTTGTTTCCTAATGTGGCAACAAAGACGTTATTTAAAACTTAAGTATGACTGGTAAAAGAAGGTAAAAAAAACGTAGCGAAAATAATTTAAAATAAAATTGCAATTACTCTTAGATGTTATTAATATCAAGATGTCGCTGAAACGAACTTGTTTCTAGACCTGGAAAAGTTGATTTACATACCAACTTGTGCAATGTTTATATAATCATTTTTTTTTCGGCAAAAGAATCAACAAAATCTTAAATAAGAAATAAATTTCAGAACTAGTTACTCAAATCTTTGTTGAGATTATGCATTTTAAAAATAATGGAATTTTAATTTTATTTTATTTAAAAGCGTGCTAACATATCCAAATTATCATAAACTTACACCTAGATTGTCGTGGGGTAAGCTAGTCTCTATGCCCATTTCGCTATGAGTTTAATTTAGCTCATCTGGAAACCTTTAACAAAATTTTAGATAAAGGTATGTTTGTACCTTTAAGTAGAAAGATTATTTTGACCAAATAAGAATTAAGTTAAAGCAATTTAACACAAATTATCAAGGCTAAAAAAACAACAGTCAACAGAAACTTTATATTTTCTTACATTATTACTACACTGGCTGGATTATTCCAGCTCTATCTGGTTGTAAGAAGTAAAATTTTGCTATCAAAAGAAAACAAAAAAAATAAGCACAGCACAGTTGCCAAAGTAATATATATAATAATAGGACATAAATATTTTAATTCCCAAAAATCATTATGAAATTTGTTTTAAGTCTTTTAATCCATACCCAGCAATAGTGAGGTAAAACCTCAAACAACTTAGTTTGTTAAATAACACAAAAAAAAGTATACACAATAGTTTTTAAATGAAGTTAAAGCAAATAAAGTATTCATGTGTTAATTTCA
Organism: Phasia obesa; assembly: GCA_949628195.1. Lineage (NCBI taxonomy): Eukaryota > Metazoa > Arthropoda > Insecta > Diptera > Tachinidae > Phasia > Phasia obesa. The sequence goes on from OX451215.1 coordinate 33,888,636, forward strand.
ATGAAAACAGTATACTTTTTAGTGGGGAATTTTGGGGATAGTTAAAATATTTTTTGGGGATTTTCGGGGATGAAAATTTTTTAATTGGGGATTAATAAATATTGATCAGGGGATCAATAACCCCCTGCGAGCGGCGGTTTTTTGTTTGTTTTTAGTCTGGTAAGGGTTTTCTGCATTGATTTGTATTAAAGGACTTTATAGAAAGCAATACACATAGGGGTATCCAATAGAATCACAGGGTGCCCACTGGTAACCAAAAGCAGCTAAAAGCCAATATACATTGAAAGATTTTTTTTTTAATATTCGAAAAAATTTTCTATAAAATTTTCACAAGAAATTTTCTATAAAATTTTCACAAGAAATTTTCTATAAAATTTTCACAAGAAATTTTCTATAAAATTTTTACAAGAAATTTTCTATAAAATTTTCACAAGAAATTTTCTATAAAATTTTCACAAGAAATTTTCTATAAAATTTTCACAAGAAATTTTCTATAAAATTTTCACAAGAAATTTTCTATAAAATTTTCACAAGAAATTTTCTATAAAATTTTCACAAGAAATTTTCTATAAAATTTTCACAAGAAATTTTCTATAAAATTTTCACAAGAAATTTTCTATAAAATTTTCACAAGAAATTTTCTATAAAATTTTCACAAGAAATTTTCTATAAAATTTTCACAAGAAATTTTCTATAAAATTTTCACAAGAAATTTTCTATAAAATTTTCACAAGAAATTTTCTGTAAAATTTTCACAAGAAATTTTCTGTGAAATTTTCACAAGAAATTTTCTGTGAAATTTTCACAAGAAATTTTCTGTGAAATTTTCACAAGAAATTTTCTGTGAAATTTTCACAAGAAATTTTCTGTGAAATTTTCACAAGAAATTTTCTGTGAAATTTTCACAAGAAATTTTCTGTGAAATTTTCACAAGAAATTTTCTGTGAAATTTTCACAAGAAATTTTCTGTGAAATTTTCACAAGAAATTTTCTGTGAAATTTTCACAAGAAATTTTCTGTGAAATTTTCACAAGAAATTTTCTGTGAAATTTTCACAAGAAATTTTCTGTGAAATTTTCACAAGAAATTTTCTGTGAAATTTTCACAAGAAATTTTCTGTGAAATTTTCACAAGAAATTTTCTGTGAAATTTTCACAAGAAATTTTCTGTGAAATTTTCACAAGAAATTTTCTGTGAAATTTTCACAAGAAATTTTCTGTGAAATTTTCACAAGAAATTTTCTGTGAAATTTTCACAAGAAATTTTCGATAAAATTTTCACAAGAAATTTTCGATAAAATTTTCACAAGAAATTTTCGATAAAATTTTCACAAGAAATTTTCGATAAAATTTTCACAAGAAATTTTCGATAAAATTTTCACAAGATATTTTCGATAAAATTTTCACAAGAAATTTTCGATAAAATTTTCACAAGAAATTTTCGATAAAATTTTCACAAGAAATTTTCGATAAAATTTTCACAAGAAATTTTCGATAAAATTTTCACAAGAAATTTTCGATAAAATTTTCACAAGAAATTTTCGATAAAATTTTCACAAGAAATTTTCGATAAAATTTTCACAAGAAATTTTCGATAAAATTTTCACAAGAAATTTTCGATAAAATTTTCACAAGAAATTTTCGATAAAATTTTCACAAGAAATTTTCGATAAAATTTTCACAAGAAATTTTCGATAAAATTTTCACAAGAAATTTTCGATAAAATTTTCACAAGAAATTTTCGATAAAAATTTCACAAGAAATTTTCGATAAAATTTTCACAAGAAATTTTCGATAAAATTTTCACAAGAAATTTTCGATAAAATTATCACAAGAAATTTTCGATAAAATTTTCACAAGAAATTTTCGATAAAATTTTCACAAAAAATTTTCGATAAAATTTTCACAAAAAATTTTCGATAAAATTTTCACAAGAAATTTTCGATAAAATTTTCACAAGAAATTTTCGATAAAATTTTCACAAGAAATTTTCGATAAAATTTTCACAAGAAATTTTCGATAAAATTTTCACAAGAAATTTTCGATAAAATTTTCACAAGAAATTTTCGATAAAATTTTCACAAGAAATTTTCGATAAAATTTTCACAAGAAATTTTCGATAAAATTTTCACAAGAAATTTTCGATAAAATTTTCACAAGAAATTTTCTATAAAATTTTCACAAGAAATTTTCTATAAAATTTTCACAAGAAATTTTCTATAAAATTTGCACAAGAAATTTTCTATAAAATTTGCACAAGAAATTTTCTATAAAATTTGCACAAGAAATTTTCTATAAAATTTTCACAAAAAATTTCGGTAAAATTTTGACAAAAACATTTCGCTCAAATTTGTACAAAACATTTTCGATAAAATATTTACAAATAAAATTCTATATCTTTATATTTTATTTGTAGTAATGAAGTTGAAAATCAGAAAAGTAAAAATCGAATGTATATTATAGTGAAATTGAGAAACATAACATAGTAAGGGAATATTTAACATTACTACGATGAAGGGTATATAAGATTTGGCATGGCCGAATATAGCACTCTTACTTGTTTTAAATTAGCTTTTTTCTGTTCTCTTTTCTCATGTAAAACAATTGATTATCTTTAGAGTTAAAACAGGGGATTTTTTTTTTCTTTTTGTTTTAAATTTATTAATGCAGTTCATAAAATCCCTAAGTCTAGTTCAAAATTTTTAAAAACGCACTTGACTTAAAAATATATTATCAACACTACACTGCAGAAAGATGTAGCGATCCAGAAAATGCATTACATTCTGCTAGTGTGAGTTGTGACTGTTTATGGTTTGGTGTGTGATATGTACACATATTTTAGTTCATATTGTTTTATACGGGTTAAGGCATGGATTCACTATCCTACACAATCGTACGATTCAATCATAAAAAAATCTGACAGATTTCTATCCTAGAAAAAAATCGTTTCAAAATGGCCTTACAAGATTTTGCAACTCTGATCGCATCGAAAAATACTATTTTATGAATTTTTTCAAAAGATTATGAAATCGTACAGATCTGTCAAAAAGTCTGTCACACACATACATTTCTAATCTCTCCTTCTATTCACTTGTTTATGTGTTTCAGCTAATATCTAATTTGTTCAATTTGATGCATTGCAAGCGTTCCGTTGCACTTTAAAACCTTTTTTATATGCTACTGCAAAAAAAACGACTTCAAAACAGACAAACTTAAAATCATGTTTCTTTAAGACGGTAATTATACAATGATTACATTATATTCGAGGAAGATTGTAGCGGGATTTGTTAAATGTCGTAGCACAAAACGTCAATTCAGATAAAAAAAACTAATTTTGGAATTCAATAGTCTTAAGCAAATATCAGTCGATTTTCTCTTGGGGAAGTATATAGGAGCACAAGACCCCGGGGTTCTGTTTTTTTTTTCAGGTCAAACCAATTCCAAACGCATGTCTGTATATAGCAGTTTAAAAGTTTGGCAACATACATAAAATACACTAACTATTGCGACACCCTGTAATTTCCGAATTCAAATTTTATACTTGGGTTCAAAAGTTTGGCCATACATATATATCAATTTAAACCAACTAATGGGAAACCCTTTAATTTCTAATTCAAATATTTATACTTATCATAAAAGACATCGTAACTATCATTCTGTGATACTTTTAAGTGTTTGTCTATAACGGTAAAAGGTGAAATTACGTCACCTATGGGGACACCCTTTAATTTAAAATTTTTTTTATTACTTTTTGTTATTGGGACCTATAAAGTTCATAACACACGTAAAAAATATGTATGTTGTATGGGGACACCCTTTAATTTTTAAAATGTTAACCCCCATATTCATAAAAAATAAAACTGATTTGAAATGTATTTTAGAACAACTTTTGTATGAAAAATTTGTTCTAAAATAGATTTTAAATATATTTTATTTTTTATGAATATGGGGGTAAACTTCTTTTAAAATTGGACCAATCTGTAAACATACAAAAAAAATCAAAACACAGACGAATTGATAACCTCCTTTTTTTAATCCGTTAGTAAAAGAAGTGATGATATGCTGATAACTGCTTGAATAAATAATTTTAATTGTTTTTTATTGTTGTAGTAAAATTGCGTAATTTATAAGAAAAATATAAGAAAATTGTACATTTTTAAAGACTCTTTCTTTGCAGTAATATCTTAAATTTTTTTGCTTTTATTTCACTGCTTTTTAATATTAAGGGTTTAGAAAGTACGTCTACCCTTTCCAAAGATAGAACTTGCAATCGCTCAACAAATTACGTCTTAAATCCCTCATTTCTGACGTCTTAAAACGATTATTAATTTTAAGTATGTATTAAGTAAAATTATATCAAAAAAACAATTAAATAAGCAACTTTCTTGTGGTTTTAGAACTTTAGCATTACATAAAATGTGTGATTTACAGAACAGGGTAAATTAAAACTCGTGATTTCAAAACGGTTCGTGATTTGAAATCACGTGAGTTTTAGAACAGGCGTGTATTATTAATACTTGCGATTAAATACAAATCAAATCAATTTTTATTACCAAAATTGTTTTATTTACATTATTAATTGTTTTATCTTACAACATTATTATAAAAATGTTATTATACATTTACTGCAAACCCAATACAATTTCATTTTATAACGATTGCATATAACCCATAATCTAATAATTTTTTCTGTTTTAAACAATCCAGTAGCCATTCTGTACTTAAATGATGGCAAGATCTACGATATTTCACTCTACAAGCGCTTAAATCAACTTCAACATTATATGAATCATAAAATACTATATCAGCTTTTATTGAATCTATTGTAGTCATACCACCGTTAGCTTTAAATTTCTTAATTACTTCAATAGACTGATTTTTATTTTCAAAATATGCTACTATATTTTTAAATAAATCACTCTCTTTTTCTTTTAATTCTTCTATTGGCTCTTCTTTCTTTAAATTTGTTGTAGATTTAAAGACACTATCTAAATTTAATTGTTTTTTTGATCTTGCCTTATTATTTTCGAATGATTCTACTTTTACTTTCTTGTTTTGCGACAAAGTTTGGTTGTCCGTGTCTTTGTCCAATTGCCTTTTACTACCACTGGAATTTGGTGCTTCAACTTTAATATTTGTGTATTTGATGGGTGAAACATTATTCTCTGCCTTAATTGCTTTTGAAGGTGTTTTTAGCAAATTTATTTTACTATTAATTTTCAACGTATCCGCTTTACCGTCACTACCATCAGCTTTACTTTCCTTAATTAAAAGATCGACATTCACATTATTTTTGGATGCATCAAACATGTTTTCCAGGAGTTCCAGGTCATTAGCTTGTTCTGCTGATTTATCCTCTCTTAAACGTGTTATCCTTGGAAAGCGTATTGATATGCCTGATGCTGTATGTTCGCTAGATTTTGAAAATTCTGCTCCCGTTATTTCCCATACAGGCATAGCTTTTGGATCTTTTGCTATAAAATCTGGAATTAATGATTTATTACATAAAAACCAGGTGGGTACATGCTTTTCATCAGATCTTTCCATATGTTTCATTAGATGGTTGTGCACATCTAATCGCGTCTTATCATCGAGACCGGTATGTACCTTTGTCACAGTCTTCCACAAACAATCACGATGATCATAGCAACCCATTAAAAATATGCTTAAAATACCTCCTTTTTTACCTGAACCATATGACGCTCCCAGAACTACTAAATCAGCAGTATCTGCCATTTGACCACCAAAAAGGTAATCCTTTTTTACTTTTAACCAACCACGTTTGCCTGGTTGATAAGTTCCTAAAGGATCTTTTAACACCACCCCTTCTAAATTAGCCTTTAATACTTTGGCTGTCATAAGAGACAGTTCACCTTTAGTTTTAAGAAAATGCGATTCCGATAATTGTACGTAAGATTTAATTGGAGTAATACTATCTTCTAATATCTTGCGCCTCTCTTTAAAAGTCCTAAAGGAGTACAAAATATAATACATATAGATTAAAAAATTATTATATATCAATAATCTTACAGATTCGTTAAATCCCTTCCCTGAAAAAATATACAATCAAAAACAAAAAGACAGACTTCAGCGTTCAGATACTCTTTTTTCTTATGTGCACCCAAGGAACCAAAAGGCAACAATTCGCCTGTTACTGTATCCACTAAAATAATTTCTGAATCCAATATCATATCTCCAGCACCAGGAAAAGCCTAATAAAGTAGTTATTTAAAAGTTTATAATATAAATTATCAATTATTGTAATAGTTTACTTTAGGTATGAAATCTTTAAAGCGTTTAACTTTATGTTCCATAACTGGCTTCAAATTACGACTAAAAAATCTACAAAAAAACACAAATTACTTAGAAAATGATTAATAATAATCTCACAAAATACCCACTTAAATTCATTAGCTTGCTTATGAATTTGCACTCGTTCGCCGTCATATTTTATTTCGCTAAACAAACCACTTGGACTTTTTTTGAATGCTTCCTCTACAGAACTACAAGCATTTGCTAACATGGGTGATATTGGAGTCATGACGTGAACATTGACAACTTTACCCTAATAAAACAAAATTAATTTTATTTTTCTATGATTTGTGCACCTACCGACCTGTTTGCTTTTGACTGTTTTAGCCTGTGCTAAATTAGCAATTTTATCATTTGTTTTGCTTTTAATGGAGAATTTCTTAACGACTTCGGCTAGGTCCCTTGTGGATTGATAGGAAGTATACGCCATGGGACCAAAAGCTGCCAACACATGACTTGCTTTCGCATTCATTCTAAGATCTTGTTTAATTAATCGTATAATCTAAACATAATTTTGGCATTATAGTGTCAAATACAACCAAATATTTTAAATTAAAATACCATTTTTAAATCAGCAGATGTAGTTTGTTTGCACAACTGCCTTAACAACTCAGTTTGATCATCTTCTTTTGTAAGCTGCTCTAATTTTTGTAGAAACTCCTCTACTTCTTGCAAGTACAAAACACTATCATTTTGTGGTTTTAATTTTGTAGAAGATTCAAAGAATTTACGCAAGGTTTCAGAAACATCTCCCTCTACAGAAAAAAATAATTAAAGATTAACATACATATTTTAATGCAGTATAAAATTTTAATAGACCTTGTTCTAAATCCAAATGCATTTTATGAGCATCGCAATTAAAGAGTCGAGAAAATAATTTCACCATTTGTTTGTTTTGCAAATTGTATACACGCTGCGAATCTCCTGGTATTAACATACGTACCCATAATAGAGTGTCCCCTTGGAACTCTTTTTTATTGCAACCCCTGCTTAAAAAATCCTGCAAAATCTTTGCCTTATTCAAGTAACTACGTTCTTTGGAAACTTCATCGCAAATTCGATTAAATGTTGCTAAACGATTGTCTTCTACTCGCCACATGTTGTATGCTTGTTTGATGTTAATATTAGACTGATGTATATTTCTAGCAATTAAGAACTTAAAAGTCATTAGTTGTTTTCTATTTCTTTTGTTTTAAATATCTCATTTTACATATTTTTTTTTCTAGGAAATTGTAAAGAAATGTATGACTCCCGTTGGAACAAATCTGGTGTTTTTGAATCGAATCAGCTGTTTTCTTCAAGTGTCAGGCTAGCAAACGTAAACAATATTGTGCCGCTTCACAATACAGGGCGAGTCGAATGTATTTATGAATTTTATGCTAGCGGGGATGAACGTGTTCAAATTAAATTTCTTGATTTCAATATACCAGCCGAACATAAAAATTCCTCGATTTGTAAACCAAATGATTCATTACAGCTACTTACACAAGTCAAAGGAAAATATGAAGTACTGGATTTTTATTGTGGAGCATTTTTACCCAAACCCGTAATGTCAAAAGACCCTAAGCTTATTTTACAATTTATTGGCAAATATCCCAGTAATCAACAAAAAATTGGCTATTATGGTTTTAAAGCTGAATATAAATTTTTAACAAGTAAGTTTATAAATATGTATGTATGTATGTTGTATGTATGTAGGTATTTCATAAATTTTTATTATCAATCCTCTTTGCTTTTTATTTCTTATCTGTTCGGATATTGTATGTACAATAATTGGATTAGATCAGGCTCAAGAATTTGACAGGAATAATTAAATAGTTTTCTAAACATTTTTTGTTTTAAAGCAAAAGTTTAATAATACAATCAAATCAAAATAAGAAATTTGCAATCCTAAATTGTGCTTGAATAAGAGGAAAAATAAACTTGACACACAAAATAAACGACTCGTATAAATACAGATTATGTTGTATTGTCGCTAACCTTGTGTTAAGTAATCCCTACAAGCAAAATGGTAGTCGACTACGAAAATAACACACTTTAAGTTAACTTAACTTAATTAACTTAACAAATTCAAAAATAAAATTATTTTTGACAATTTTGTTTTAAATATTTTTCATTTCTTTTTTAAAATTATAAAATGAAAATGTGTGTCACATCCCTTGCGTTCTTTTGTGTTCTTAAATTATGATTAAATAATGATCTTAATGTTATTTGGTAGGAAATATCTTACTGACTACCGAACATTTCATGTATTAACATTTTTAGTTAAGAAGCCTTCCTTCAAAGATGCAAGAAATAATAATAATAAAGAGGGAAACAACTATTGTAGGTATATTTTTACAAATTCGCTTTATAGCTAACTGATATATGTACATATGTATATTCAGTATATAGCTAACTACAAATTGACTAACTTTTAGCTAACTTCTGAGTCAAGGCGAATTCATAACAGGTAAACTCGAGAGCTCAGCTGACTATTTGTTGTCACCATCTTACAGTGTCAAAATGTACTAACATTTTTTATTTTGACAGCCAAAAATGATTTATACAACAACAAAATGTACGTATTTTTATTACAGAGTTGTACTCTTTTTTCGCCGCGAGTCTACCTTGTTTATTGTGCCATGTTCTGAGTAGTCAGTAAGACAACTGACTACACCCTAGGACATCACAATGTTAAAAAAGTCAGTTATTTTTAATAAAAATAATTCACTACTACTGGTTGCAAAATAATTAGCTTGAAGTGAATTAAAAGTTAGTTGTATTGCTTATAGGGATGTTTCTTTTTTTGTCATACATACATACATACATACATACATACATACATACATACATACATACATACATACATACATACATACATACATACATACATACATACATACATACATACATACATACATACATACATACATACATACATATTTCGAACTAAAAACCAATAAACTCTATTTTCACAAATTTTAATAATCTACATATTATTAATCAGACTTGGGGGATATCAATTACAATTTGTAATTAATTACACATTATTAATTACATAATTAATTCAATTACAATTACATGTAATTGAAAATTTTAAGTAATTAATACTTTTTTTGTAATTATTGTCAAAAAATATTTAATTACAAAAATTTTCAATTACATATAAATTATAAAAAATATAGTTAGTTATATATAAAAACAAAAACACAGTAAAACTAATAATATCACGAAAGTAAGGAAAAACTAAAAAAATCACATAACTTTGAATAACATGCAATTAAATATTAAACATTTCCATGTATTATTAGCAAAGTTATAGCAATAGTATTATTTATTAATAAAATATTCTTATTTGCTTTGAATAAAACCATTTTTTCAAAATTTTCCTTCGTTAATCTTTGTCGCCTTAGTGTTAAAATAATACTAGCGAACAAAACAACTGACGCTGAAGATGTTAATGGAGTATTCGACCGTAAAAAAGCCTTTAGTATTGTAGGATAGTTTTTGAGGTAATTTAGAAACGAATTTAGACTAAATTTAAAACTATTTTCTTTTTCACAATGTCTACGGAATATTAAATAAAAAAATGTATATTTGACCGCAAAGTTTTCAAAATTTTGTAAGCGATAATTACCTTTATGAAGGTGTTCACCGTAATCGAACATGGATGCAGTTTTCGTATTGCTCGTTTGAATAATACTCTTGATCATGCAAAGTGAGATAAGCTTGAAATTTTTAGGAATATAATTGAATTTCGTTCAATTGGAAGTAATGGTTACTGCCTAATTACAATTACTTGTAATTTGTAATTGAACTTTTTCAATTACAATTACATGTAATTAGTAATTGAAAATTCCCAATTACCAATTACAAGTAATTGAAATTGAAATTATTCAATTACAAGTAATTATAATTGATATTGTCCCTGATTTCAATTACAATTACAATTACTTGTAATTAGTAATTGTAAATTTTCAATTACACATTACCTGTAATTGTAATTGAATCCCCCATGTCTGTTATTAATCTTCATATTATTAAATCGTGTTTAAAAATATTTTAATAATCTCTTTTAATAGAATTTATACTCAAGATAGATACTTACATACATACATAAGTACATATACATATATTTTTTAATAATTTTCTAGGGATTACTTAAAAAATTTTTTCTCATCTTTCTTTTTTATTTCGCCGCGATGTCTAACTCTATAAACATTTTGGTGTTAATAAACTTATTTAAAACCAATTTTAAATTATATTTTATTGGGTAATTCATTACACTCCTCAAGATTACGGCATAACAACTGGTTATCAGTTAGGCCACAATTGCAGCTTTTTTTATAATAGTACTACAAAGAAAACTGGACTTTTTACTTCGCCTAATTTTCCGGGACTATATCCCCAAAACATTGCCTGTCACTACTTTTTCTATGGTGAATTGGATGAAAAAGTTAAAATAAATTTTAGCTTCTTCGATGTTGAAGGAATAGACAGGTAAATTTAAAATTTAATACTATTTGAAAAATCATTTAAAATTTTTTATATCTGTTTTTACAGCTGCGGTTACCTTACAGCTAGTGATTATGTTGAATTTTCAAATTTTATAAGTACTGATCGTAAATTTCGAAAATATTGTGGAAAACGTGACAAATTTGAAATTTTTTCCGATGATCGTTTTTTTAGGGTTTCTTTTTATTCAAATGATCGCTTTGATCGAAACGGCTTTCGAGCTTATTATGAGTTCGAAGGAAGTCCAACTACTTCTGAGAACAAGTCAGTACAAAGTTATGTATCAGTTTTGTCTAAGGCATCTTATAATAAGAATCATAAAATTCTTATATTATTGATAATATTATTGTTTAATAAAATTATATGAAGATGAAGATTTATTTATTTTTTTATATTTTTATAATAGTGCTTAACAAATGTTCGAGGTATGTACAAAAAAACGTAAAATTTTAAATTTAAATGATCATACACATCCGGTGGAACGCCGCGCCGGGATAATCCACAAATAGCTGGTGTCTCATAGAAAGCAGAAGGAAGCTCTGAGCCATCCGAATGTGGAAATGTTCCTGTTATTATTAATTCCTGAACTATTTATTTAGGTTTGATCAGCGAGAGTCTCAAATGACTTTGTTTTCTGATTACAGGTACGTTGGTTATAGAAATTCAGGAAAATGGGGTTATACCCCGACGAAAAAAAAAGAAAAACAGTAACGTCCTATCCTTTCGGGAGTTCTTCCGAAGTCACCGATTGTTAGCCCTATAAAAATAATTTAGATCACGAAATAAATCGTGGATAAATTCTTCTAACAACCCGTTTACAACAGATGATACAAATTAAACGGCTAACGATAATAATGTTTATCTAGTGTACGTGTTTTAACAAAAACAACGAAAACTTTTAACTTAACATAAAAAGAATACAATGTCAATAAGATCGCAATGCACGCCTCAACACCGGTATCGAAATCTTACAGAATAAATGTAGGCCGATGCTCAACAAATAAATCATCTTCTATCCACTAGAAGGAACAAGATACCCCTTTTTCACTACCGCTCGTAAATGAGGTGGAATTTATATTATCTAACAGGACGAAATACATACTTACATAGGTGCATACTAGACTCGCAAACTGCCATGGAACCCTAATATTCAATTGAGGCGCCCATGTATGGAACGCTGGTCTGATCAATTTACCATGAATTTAGCAATAAGGCTCAGTGAAACCTAGGCATAGACAGCAATAAACTTTGGCCATGCGACCAATCTGCGATGTACTTCACCAAGTAACTGGAGTTGAGAGGCGTATTTTAGGAAGCGGGCACACAGAGGTGCCCGAGTATATAATTGGCGTATATTGATAGAACTGGTACAAGCTTTAGGAATCAGGAAATACAGTGAATCTCAAAAGTCTTGGTACCCCCTAAATTTTTCATGAAATCATATTGTAATATAAAAAATTTTGGAGAATTAAATAATATAACTCAACGATTTCATTTACTACTCTCTTACTTATAATTAAAAATACAAAAAATTCAATATTATTAAAAAAAAAGTATGTAAAAAAACATAAAATATGATTTAACTTAAAAAATTCAGTCTCAAAAGTCATGATACCATTATTTTAATAATTTTAAGCAAAGGAATATATTTTTATGACAAACATTGCAAGTTTTACTTGCTTAATATTTCGTAGGATTTCCTTTTAGTTTTATTGTTGCTTTCAGTCGATCTGGCATAGAATGTACAAGTTTTTTCGTCAAATCAGGTGAAATTTTCTTCCATTCTTCCGCAAGAGCTGCCTTCAGGTCAGTTTTGTTTCGAATTTCGTGTTTTCTGATCTGCTTTTCCAAATAGTCCCACAGGTGCTCTATTGGGTTGTGATCAGGACTTTGGGGAGGGGTTTGAAGTATATGAGGAGTATTATAGATGATCCACATTTTAACAATGCCAGCAGTATGTTTTGGGTCATTGTCTTGCTGGAAGTAAAATCGGTCAACAACTCCCAATTTGTCTGCACTTTGGCGTAAATTATTTTTTAATATATTTAAATAAACCTCTTTAGTCATAATTTCGTCGATTATGACCAAGTTACCAACACCTGCAGATGACATGCACCCCCACACCATCACACTTCCACCTCTATGTTTCACCGTCTTGCAAGTATTCTTAGGGTTGAGCTCGTCTCCTGTTTTCCTCCATACCCGTTGCCTTCCGTCTGAACCAAATATGTTATATTTTGACTCGTCTGAAAATATAACGTTGTCTCAAAAATTTTGTTCTTTGTTAACATACATTTTTGCAAACTCTAGACGTTTTTTCTATTTCTTTCGTTGACAAGCGGTTTCTTACGAGCTATTCGTGATTGAAATCCAGCACTTTTAATAGTCCTACGAACTGTTTCTGCAGAAACGTTTTTTTTTAAATAAGTGTTCTAGATCCAACGCAATTTTAGTCGCCCTTTCAAATGGATTTTTCTTGATTATTGAAACAACAGCCCGTTTTTCTTTTACAGTTAATTTTACAGGACGTCCGCTTCTGGGCTTATTCTCTATTCTTTTTTCTTTCAGGAAGCGGTTTATCACTTTTTGCACTGTTGATTTTGATATCCCAATTATTTTTGCAATTTCATTATAAGATTTGCCCTGTTTGTGGCAGTTTATTATTATTTTACGTTGTTCAATAGATAATTCTCTTCTAGACATATTTACGTTACTAATACTTCCAATTTAAGTTATGCACAGTCTTTAATTCACTTTTAAACTAGATTATATGCTTCAGAGAAATGTATTGCGATGCCAGCGTAGAATAACGGTTTATTACCGTACCAACCACGGTTGTATATTTAGCAGAAATGCAAATATTAGTAAAGGGTACCATGAGTTTTGTGGCGATGATTTGCTATTTTAAGATTATAATCTAATAAATAGCATGTAAAGGAATAACTGAGAAATGTTATTCGAAAGGTTGTGTCTAATATATGAACAAATACAACCAAAAAGTATTTGAAGAGGCTGGGTACCAAGACTTTTGTGACTCACTGTATATCAAATAATTGGCATCCCGCTAGGTTGTTGTAAAGTCAACTTTCAGCAGGAACTGCTGTGGGCCACACAGACCAAATGGTCTAACGAGATCATCTGGGCAATATCAAGCGCAAAAAGGCTGACTGGCTGCTATGTTTTATTTGGCTATTATTACCAAAAATAAAATTCTACCAACTTCGCCATCCCTGAGTTGTAGTCAGCTGTTTTTTGAAACGATTTTTACACAAACAAAATACCTGTTGTTTTAATTTACCTGTCAAGGCGTAACGTAAATATGTACGTCTTGGTACCTGTTGAAGCACAGAGTGTTCTCTTTGTGTTGAAGCCTTGCATGTACTTGGTAATAATCAAAGTAGGTATATCAATATACTTTTGTAATAATATACTTTGAATATTTATTTATAAAACTATAAATCAATAAAATAAATTTGAAAACTAGTTGTATACGGAGAAATTTTCAACATGTATATAAAGCGAAGAATTTTTCTAAGATTTATAAATGCACACTTTAAAATTCATCCATACTAACAACAGCTACACTAACAATGACCGCCTTCTTTGAGCTTCTTAACTAGTGTTTCGACATCGGGTACTACGGCGCCAGCTTTACGTACTGGAGGATCTTCAACCGAAATAATTTCAATGCGTGGTGTAGTATCAACACCCAAGTCACCAGCCGATACCTTCTTTAAAGGCTTTTTCTTTGCCTTCATTATATTGGGTAAAGTAGCATAACGTGGCGTGTTTAAACGTAAATCAGCACTAAGAACCGCCGGTGTTTTAGTTTTAATGGTCTCAAGGCCACCATCAATTTCACGGACAATGACCAAACCATCTCCAGTTTTCTCAATTTTATTACAGAAAGTACCCTGGGGCCAATCAAGAGCAGCAGCGGTCATTTGAGCAGTTTGATTACAATCGTCATCAATGGCTTGTTTACCCAAAATAACCAAATCAGCTTTCTCATCTAAGGCCAATTTGGCAAGTATTTTGGAGACGTGAATGGGTTGCAATAAATCGTAATCCTTGCCAGAAATCTCGACATGAATACCACGATCTGCACCCATGGCTAAAGCGGTACGAATGACTTCCTGTGATTGACTGGGTCCAATTGAAACTGCAACAACTTCGTTTGCTAATTTCTTCTCTTTCATTTTTACGGCTTCTTCTATAGCGATTTCATCAAAAGGATTCATAGAGTGTTTAACACCTTGGGTAACTACTCCAGTTTTTTCAGGATTCACACGTACCTAGATAAAGAAAACATTTTGCTCTTGAACCGTGGTTATGCAAAACAGAGATAAGAGACATACGAACTATAAAAACTACATTATACTAACCTTAACGGCATAATCGACCACACGTTTAACGCCAACCAAAACGCGAGACATTTTCTAAGTTATTAAAAAATGACCTAACAAATTTATTGAAATTAATTTTACAAAGGAACTGAAAATGGCAAAAAGAACTTACAACTAAGAGAATAAACCGCCTGCTGAAAAACAAAGAGTACTGTTAAAAGCTGCGGAAAAAGGGGCAAGAAACAATTGACAGGTCCAAAGATCAGCGCAAGGCGAATTGATATCAGGTAGTGTCGAAAGCCCAGCAAATTTTGTTATTGTTTTTTTTTTGCTGGCTGGCTCCAGCTGATTCTTTTAAAATTAGTTTCAAGGCACATTCATCAGGTAGCCTCACTACGAAGGCATATATATATACAGGTGATTGCAGGCAAGGCTTATTTAACCAGGTGACATCACAAAGCGGAGCTAATATTAAAAAGGAATTTTTTAAATTTTTATATGGAGTGGGACATTAATCATGTATTTTAAGAGAGAATAAAATAGATATTACTGTCAAAATGCATATAAAAAAACTCAAAATTCCTCTGCCAAGGCACATTCATCAGGGAATTCAAAATTTTTACAAAAGATTTTCAATAAAATATTTACAAAAGACTTTACATAAAATTTTAACACAAAATGTTCAATAAAGTTTTTCAATAAAAGAGAAGCAATATTCCTGCTTCTAAGTAGGGGAAATAATAAGGCGAAAATTTTTATATTTTTTTTATATGGAGTTTGATAGTTCAACTTCCATTTAAGGGGAAAAATTGTAAGTTTAAGTGTCAAAATCCATATAAAAAAAATTGATTATTTTCGCCTTAATATTTCCCCTCAGTAGTGAGGCTACCTGATTAATATTTATACAGGTATAAGCAAGGCGAATTCAAAAAACAAAGCAAAGTTTTTTAGCCCGACTTTGTCAACATATTCAAATAAATTATAAAGAGAAAAACAAAAGGCATGAGGTGTGTTCGCGCCTTTTCTATAAACAAATATTTTGTAACTTAATATAAAAAATATCTAAACAAAACTACGAAAAATTAGTGGCCAATTTAATAAAATTAAAAACGCAGCTAAATAAATAAGTAGCAAATGAAGTTGTTTAACATTATACATATAATTAAAATATTTTAATAACCCACCCACCCAGAGACACCATCGCGAAAATAGTATAAATTAATTCAGGAGATCTCCAGATATCGATTTTTTACGACTATATACTTTACCAATACTACGTAGGATAAAGAAAAAATTCTTGACAATACAGCAATTATTTGATAGTGCACTGAGTAACATAAAAATTTACCAAAAAAATTTTTCTGTTTAGAAATTTTTACTACTTTTCAAGTGCGCGAACAGAGTTTCATACAAGGTTTGACATTTTCAGGCAAGCAAATTTAAACAGCTGTTCTAACAGTTTTACCTGTATTATTTTACCATGGTTTGTATTGATAAAAATTTTTTTCTTGTCATAGGGCATTGAACTTTTTCATTTTTAACATTTTAACTTTTAAGAAAAAATTTTAAAATCTTTAGAATAAAATAAAAAATGTTTGTATTTTTTGTTTATGACATACGAGGTTTTTTTACAAAAACAAAATGCCTGTGGTTGTAGTTGTTTTGCTAATAAGTTTACCTTGTATTATTTTACCATGGATTTTACAAAAAGTGTGCGAACAAACTTAAAAAGAAAGAATATAAAAACAAATGTCAACAGTGTTATTTTTATAAAGATTCCTAGATTAAAATTATAAAAGAACGCATTCCATTATTAAGCATTATTAAGATAATTTTAAAATTAAAAAAAATATGACTCAACCTTTAGTGATGAGAATAATGGCTTTGTCTTTTAACACAGCCAAGCTAGCTGGTTCCATAATACGCGATGTTATGCAAAAGGGGAATTTGGGAATAGTTGACAAGGTTGGTTGCTATATAAAAATATTATATATTACTTTGATCTTATTTAACATTATTACCAATGAATTCTACATTTGCTTTAGGGGAAAGATGACTTACAAACCGAAGCAGATCGTTCGGCACAGCGTTGTATTATTGCGTCACTGAGTAAACAGTTTCCCACAATAAAAATAATTGGTGAAGAAGGCTGTTCCGATTTAAATGTTGGTAATGATTGGTTGATGTCCGAATATAACCAAGAACTACTGAACCTAAAATGTGACGAAAAGTATTGCGATGCTGTCGACGATGATTTTGTCGTATGGGTTGATCCCCTTGATGGCACATCAGAATATGTTCAAGGTTTTTTGGACCATGTCACAATTTTAATAGGAATTTCCATTAAAAATTCGTCTGTTGGTGGTATAATTCATCAACCTTATTATAAAAACTCCAATGGTGAATTAGGACGAACAATGTGGGGCTTAAAAGGTCTTGGTACTGGGGGCTTCGAGCCGACCGCAGCACCAGAGGATAAATTTATCATTACTACGACTCGTTCACATTCCAATGCTATAGTTCAAGCTGCCCTAGATGCGCTGTCTCCGACAGATGTTATCAAAGTAGGAGGTGCTGGTTACAAAGTATTACAGTTGTTAGAAGGCAAAGCTCATGCATATGTCTTTGCTAGCACAGGCTGTAAGAAATGGGATACATGCGCGCCCGAAGCGGTATTAGAGGCCCAGGGTGGTTGTTTAACCGATATCCTTGGAGAACACTATTCATATGCAAGTGACGTGGAACATACAAATAAAAGGGGTGTTTTAGCCACTATTGGAAAAATTTCGCATCATGATATTATTGCTAAATTGCCAACAGTAGTCATCGAAGCAATGTGTAATAAATAGTTAATGTATACATTAAGTCCGTCTCGAGGTTAGATCTTACATACGTGTACGTTCCAAACACTAGATAATAAAAAATTAAAAAGATTAGTTTTATAAAACTAGTAGAGTTTTGATCGTATTTTATCAAATAAACTTAAAGAATTAATACACTGTTAAGCACGAGCAAATGATAATTTTTTGTCATTTGGAATATAATAATTACTGTTGCACAAAAGACTTGGGGGGGGGGGGGGGGGGCATAAAGTACTTTATGCTTAGCGGTTTGTATTTTGTGACGGTTTCCCAACAAAAATGTTAAATGCCTTTTGATAGCAATTTATTCGGCCTTATTACGAGTGCCGATTTTTTAAAAGGAAGTTAACTGAAATGTAAGTATGTGAGTATTCTTTTAGTAGTTTTGTGTATAAGCTAAACGAAAACAAATACTTTTTAAATGACAAAGAGGGCAAACAAAACAATTGGCTTTTCACATATCTGTGTCACATCTTGTATTCTCGTTGGTATTTTTTTTAGTGAATTTTTAAATGCTGATTTTGTTTGGTTTGGTTTCTAGAATTGCTTTTTGTCGTAAAGAAGTTCCGGGTTGAGGAACAACGTGCATCATTATCGCTTAAAGCCAATCTGGCCGTCCTTCGAGTGGTTTGCGTCTCGCACAGGTGATTGGCTTCCTTGAATAGCTATACTGCGGTACTTTAATTGGTGGTTGCATGAATCGGTTACTTGCAATCGTTTGTTTTAAGGGAATACCAAATTAGTATTGATGTTGTGTTAAAGTAAGGTTGATTATCCTAACGTATCGCCAGCCATTGGGTATAAACGTAATAAGAAGAAATATAAAAATATCACAGAAATATTTTTCAGCATGCCAGAAAAGGTGTCTTCAAAAAAAAAAAAATCCACCTAGACATTGAAATTTTCAAAGCGGAACAAATCCAATTAACTTAATACCAACCTATTGGTCCCTTCGTGCTTTATGCTAACTTAAAATGTTTACAATAAAACAATTTAATCTTCATCTAAGGACTAATATTAAATGTTTATTAAAAAAATATTCTTTGACTATTTTATGTGGATTCGTTATAAAAATAAATCTTAGCCTATTAAACTGTATTGTAATTGTTTTTATAAGAACTTAAAACAACACCACACTAAGTAAGTAAAAGAAATGTTTAGTATGGTTTATTTTAAAAATTCAATAAATCTCAAAAGTTGCTAAATAACATAAAGTTTATTAACGTAAAATGGAAAAAACAAAGAAATTATAAATAAATGGTTGAAAATATACATTAATACACTGGATATCGATTAAAAATGTAAGAAAATGTTTTAATAGTAAATCAAAGCATAGAAATTCTTGATTCATCAAAGAAGTTTCTGTAAAAAAGTAAGAAAACAAATAAATACATATAGATTAGTTACTAATCGTACTGGAATTTCCTGTTGAAGAAGTATTTAAAATACGATTACGTTTAGCTTTCGCCATTTTACATTGATTAACAGATGCTGCAAAGCGTAATGATTTCAAAGATTCCACAAAACATTCCTGAAATGGTGAGACATTTATAAACATAAGGGTTTTTGAATTACCCCCTAATGATGGCATCAGAAGATGAGTAAGTT
Organism: Phasia obesa; assembly: GCA_949628195.1. NCBI lineage: Eukaryota > Metazoa > Arthropoda > Insecta > Diptera > Tachinidae > Phasia > Phasia obesa. The sequence goes on from OX451215.1 coordinate 33,908,259, forward strand.
TTGAATTACGATATGGTATGTGATCCTGCTTTTGCAATAGGGCTAGAATAACATTTGTTAATTCGGACAATGATCTGTTGATATTTTTAGTTTCATTCATTCTTATGCTCGTTTTGGGTGATTCGGAACCAGCTAAATCCACAAGATTAATAGATCCTATAGAAATTTCTTGCCTTTCGGCATGCGTACCAATTAGTTCAATTTTCGTTACAGCATGTGAACGCGAAGATCTTTCATTGCCTACTGTCGCAGCAGTGGCTCGATTCATTTTCGCGATACCCATTAAGTGACGCAAACGTGCGGCGTTCTCTACTGTCTCTTGGGTTATATTAGATACGTATATGTCGTTTTTATTATTTTTGGCCATACGAATTTCCATATCTTTTTGCTCATTACTCAACAGATCGTACAAGACTTCATTGTAAATTTCCAAAAATGTGACTTTGATTTCATACTCCCAACCCAAAAGGCGATAGTTTTTAATTGAATCAAATAACAGATCAACCGTTCGCGGTATTACTCCAGGATTACTAGATGTACCGTCCATTGTATAAGTTTTTCCACTACCTGTTTGTCCATATGCAAAAATGCAAATATTGTAACCGTCTAATGCGGACTGTATAAGAGGTGAAACCATTTCAAAAATTGACTCCTGATTGGAGATTGGGTGAAATACTTGATCAAAGCTAAATGTGTGAGCGTTTGCTTTATTTTTGTCATAATTGACAATCTCAACAGTGGCTTCATCCAGAAAGTTCCAACCACATAAATGTTTGTCTTGTTCGCTCTCTAGTGGCGGACGTACCCTACAGAAGACTCGAATATTTCCACGTAAATCCATAACCGTATTGTGGAGCTCCTTCCGTTCCATATTTGAACGAAATAACTGTTCTTTGCAAAGGGTTATCTCCTCTAAAAGGGATACATTTTTTTCTGCTAAAACTGTAGAACGTTCGCGTAAATCAAGGACTTCGCTACTTATTTCCGCATGATCTTCTTTTAATTTCTGAAAATTGAGAATTTATTACATTTTAAATTAATGAGGCGAATTTTTGTTTTATTGTTCTCCAAATATAATAATCAGTAAACACAAAAAATAATTATATTTAAACTAATAAGAGAAAAGTTTATCATAACACATTTATACAATGAAATTTGTAGTCAAGCTTGAGTTCGTTCTATTCCTTCTAAGAAAGAAAAAATAAATTACAAATTAGGTGATATTATTAAAGAAAAATTGGGAAATTTAATTTTTAGACACCAGCAGATTAGTATTAACTAATAAACGAATGTTGAAAGAAAACAAACAAACAAAAGTAGCTTTCATTGCTAACCGAAGGTTGGCTGAGGCAACAACAAATATAAGGTGGTAAATATTAAAGTAAAAATATTCAACAAGAGGGAAGCTTAAGGTAGTGGTAGACTTCGTTCTCACCAACTGACGATTGATAATTGAATAAAAGTTTTCTCGTATTCCTTTATCTAGTTTAGTTGGTTAAATAGATGATACTTATAACCAAGAGCCACTACGCAAACCCCTAACAAAGAGAACAAAACATAAAAATTTTAAATCAGTAGCATACCAGCTTTCAACAATGTAGGTTTGTGTCACTGCTCAATATTTAGCACTTTAACCACTTTTTTTGGTTGCAGGCCTTTGCTTACAACTAAACACTACCCTAGATAGATACGAAGTAGAAAATTTTCCCAATTTTTCTTAAATAATATCACCTAATTTGTAATTTAATTTATTATTTCTTAGAAGGAATAGAACGCACTCAAGCTTGACTACAAATTTCATTGTATGTAATATAAATAGTTCGAATAATAAAATTTCAAATTTTCAAAAATAACATATTTTTTTTATTTCTTTTATTTAGTAATAAAAAGGAAAACAGGTGGTAAACATTTAACAAAGTCGGCGAATTGTGAAAGGTAATAAATAATTTTAACCAAAAATTATTAGGCTTAGAAAAAGTTATCTATTCTTAGTTATTCACACTAAATTAAACGCTTTGGGAAAATATTGGAAAGATAATAATATATCATAGATAATATCTTCAGGTAGAAAAAAGAATATATAAATCTATACATATAATAAAACTGTAACGACCATTTTTGTACATGAAAAAATTTCTCAAAATTTTGTTGCTGATGCAGTTAATAATCGATATGGAATAAAAAACTATAATTTTTAGAATTTTTCTTTGTCTGTGTGTGTTCGTATCAAGTAAAATCTACTGGATGAATTTTAATGAACATTTTGTGAGAAGGAACCTTAGCATCTCCGTTCAAATATAGTAGGTTTTTTCCCCAGATAAATATCACATTTCCAAGAGAAAATAAAGAAAAAGGTAGTGAAACTACCAACTTTACCGATTTAATGGTACTGCAAACTTGACATCCTTTTATTTTTGTCAGCGAAATATTTTAAATACTGTTGACATAACTCTGCAATAATTTTAGGGTTTTATATAAATATTAGAACTTTATCCAGGGATGGGTATCTCTATATAAAGAAAATACATAAACCATAACTGAAGCACTATAAGAGCCTTAAAATATTGTCAAGACGCCTACAACGTGGCGGGCTCAGCTAGTATTTAAAATGTCTTGGCATGTTTTTGACAAGTATATTTGTTTTGAGCGGCATGTTAGCTGCTTTCTAGCAAAGTTTTTTGATATTTAGGATTATATTCCCTTAGTTCGTATATAGATATACTAAATACGTGCACCATACGTATTCTCGTATGTTTTTATGATCAGAGTTACGAGAATATTGAATAACTTGCCTTTTAATCTAAGATATTTTTCTGGTACTGTTTCTGCATTTAAGATTTGTAACTCTATGATAAATATTACGTTGTATTATCCGTGAGGCTTTAAGTATTGTGATGAATAGAAAAAAAATATAATGTACTCACGTGGTAAACCTTTGTCAATTTTTGGAGTTCATCTTTAGTTTGAGTTAAGCTGGCTGTAAGGGATTCATTTTTCTCTCGTTGCAAATTAAATTGTCCTTCTAAACATTCTTTTATTGTTTGTGTATTTTTCAGCTCATTTTGAGTGGTTATAAGTTGATTTTGTGTTTCTTCCAACTGCTCAGGCAGATTCTCCAATGTTTCCAATTGTTCGCATTTGGCTTCGAGTTTTTCCTTTAAAACTTTGTGTTTTTCAAGCAAGTCATTGTAACGTGCTTTAAAATCATACGGTGGTATGCGTTTATTAATAGGTTTCCCAGGACCTGTTGTTGAAACTGATGTCGTCGTGCTTGTGGAAGCCAGTGATGATTTTTTCGCACCAGTTGTTTGAGCAATTGTTGCAGTACGTTGAGTTGCTGGTTTTGTGTTTTGGACAACTGTCCGCTTTATTGTAGTACTTGCATTTGTTCCACCTATTGTATTATTAGCCCCTATACGTGGTGGCTTATTAAAACTAGTGCCTGTTCCTGATGACATAAGACGAGATGATTTGGCAGGAATAGGTGCTAAAGTAGAATCAATACGTTTCAAAGGTCTCATGTCACGTATATCGCATGCAGAGCGGCTTCTTCTTAATTTCGCTCTTTTAAATGTTGAAGATAACACTTCAGGTGAAGCAGCTCGTTCTATTTTACACTCATTAATATATGTAATTAATTTTGTTCAATATGCTACGACCCTTACCTCTTGGATTTGAATCATTTTGCACATTTGTTAAATCTCTTGTTAGGGGTTGAAAAGTATGCAATGATGCAGAACTATTACTTAGAAATTGTACAGTCTTATTTCCAAACCCCGTTTTTATTCTATCCATTGGCAATATGGTTCTTGTCAGTGGTGTTGGCCTCTTAAGAGACGACGGTTTTGGTAATCTTGATTCCATGTCAGCGAATTGTAACTATGTATATTTGCATTTCCATCATTAAAAACAAAGTTTGTTATAAAAGATTTATAGTGAAATTTAATATACATATTTAAATATTTTAGATTCTTACGTTTCTCTGCAATTACTTGCACGCCTCCTTCGATGTTACCAACAATACCAAATATTTTTGTTAGTTTTATTAAATATACCTTACTTGAACTTCAAAAATATGTGCACAAGATGACAAAAAATAATTTTTAAAGAAAAGTTAGCAATTTATAACAGGCCTATGGACTAGGTTTATTTTCTTATATATATTTGCACAAAATCAGTTAGAAGGTTGAATTTCAATTCGACGCTTCACTTTTCAATCTACTTTAACTCAGTATTGCCATCTCTAAAAAAAAGTTTTCAATCAACATTAAACCTACAACATTACAAAAAAATGTCAATCAATTCGTACTTACATACGGTCTACATTACTTAGACAAAAATTTGTCTTGATAAAAGTCAAACTTCATATAAAAAAACATTATTTTTAATACTGTTTTTTTTTTCTATAAAGTTTAACATTTTCAAGACAAATTTTTGTCAGTCATAGACTCTAGGTTGCCACGTAATTAAGTCATTTCGTGATTTCGGCCAAAATTACGTAATTTCGCATACATTTTACCATTGCCTAAATTAACTCATTCTACTTAATTTTGTCGAAATTAACTTGAAATTACGATAGACAACCATGACCTTATTTACAACATTGAAAGAGCGCTTTTCAGAAAAAATTTAATAGTAAAATGGAATATTGGAATTATATCCATAATTGTAAATTAATTTTGATGTAGGGTTGTTTTTAATATTCGTGTATATTTTAAATTAATACGAAAACTTTTTGCAAAAGAATTAAATTGTACAAATGTAACTAAACGTCATTAGCTTTTTGCGAAATGAACTCAAAAAATTTTAAGTATGAAGTTTGACCTTCAATGAAATGATAAAAATTAACACTAACGTCATGTTAGTTTTAAATATAGACTCCCCATGTTTATGTCATTTCCAAGTTTTAACATTGTTGTTAAAACATTTGTTATAAATACTCTTTTATAACATGACAATGACGTTGTTGTATTTTAAGTTGACGGTAGTATTTGCGAACAGCGCCATCTTTTGCGCAATGGTACTCCTCTGCTGTGCAATAAGCATTCAAACAACATTGTTGGAAAACAGAAAATTGTTAGGTTTGTTCTGTTCCGAAACCGAGTGAAATTGAATCCGAATGAAATTTTAAATTGTCATAACTTTTAAATCTTCCAACATTTTGATATTTTTTTTTTATACATTTGATTAAAGACCAATCACATAACATCCTTGATTAATAATGTTTTAAAATAATAGGCGCAACTAAGTTATATTTTTCTTTAAAAATTTATTCGATTTCAATTTCACTCGGTTTCGGATTGCAGAACATAATTGTATAAAATGACATAAACACGCATTCGTCATATATAACAACATGCACAAATTAATTCCGTTACTCTGCCGGCGTCATGTTTATGTTTTGTTCAATTTGAGGACTAGTGAAGAAGGCCACTTACAAACTTAAGCCACTTCAATAGAACATACTCTACTCACAGAAACAGGCTCAAGAACATCATCTAGTATTTAGATAGGGATAGAAGGAAATGTAACCAAGTTTAGCTTTCTTGTAAATTAATGTATTTAAAGTTGTATATGAATTTAGTTATTGTGTAGATTTTTGTAATTTATTTATTCGCCAATTAGGCTTAGAAATAAAACAAATAAAATTACTGTTGTCAACAGTATTTTATTTACTGGGGAAAAAAATCTAATCAATTTAAAAAATAAAAAGAAAATGTTGTGATAAGATTTCTCATAACAACCGTCTCATAATAATTAGGTCAGTAACATAAAATAAATAAATGTATACAGTCGTCAGAAACATATTGTTACGTTTTTACTTTACGTTGGGTTCTTTTAATTGCAAAAAAAATACACTCTGTTATTACTTTTACTGTAAGTCACTTTATTTACTTAACACCACTGTTCAAAAATACAGCAAACTGTTAAACACTCTTAATATTCGACAACTTAACTCTTTGACTTTTAAATTAATACTGCAATACTACTCGCCAGCACGATTCATTTATATAGGTGCTTTAAGAGCACCAGAATGTTCTCTTCCAGACATATCTGGCAGGTTCGACTGTTATTGCTCTTGTTTTTGTTTGTGTGATTGGTTATTTCTTTATACCTGTGTTTGTGGCTATTTATTTCTTTATACCTGTGTGTGTGGCTGTTTATTTGTTTATGCTTGTATTTATGTATGTGGCTGTGTATTTAACAGAAGAGTGTTTATTTTAATCTGTGTGTGTATGCGTAATTGTTTAAGGCGTTACTCTTTATTGTTTGTTTCTTTCTATCATCATTGTAGGAAAATAAGCCATTAATGTTGTTGTTGTTGTTCGAGAGTATTGTTGTTCAGAGCTTATAATAAATAAATTCTTCTTTCGTAACACTACCCCCTTCTCAAACCTGTTCGTCCCGAACAGACACAGATGTACCTTTTCCATAGTTGGCTAGCCGCTCCAAGTGCACAACTTTCATTTTTGATCTTGGGCTCTGGAATTTCTGTATTCTGTAAACTAAATCGTTTAGCTGCTTTATTACTTCATAAGTTCCATCCCAGTGAACTTTCTTCTGTTGTGGGTTAATCATCGGTCCCTCTTTAAATCCCTCGAAGTTTGCAGTACGTTCAAACTTGGCCTTCATTTTATCACTTGTGGACTCAATCCTCTTACGCACAAATTCATGGAGCTTCCGTACTTGGTTTCGTCTCTGGAGAGATATTTCTCTGTCCACTTTATCCAGCAGACCTGTTGACAACTTGTGGCCACCCTTCTGCGCCTTCGTACATGCTTTACTCGTATCTATGTATACACGCCGCACATTTACGATGTGGTGTCGTTTCTCGTCCTTCGTACTATTTCTGCTTTTCTGATGGCGTATTTCTTTTATTTTCCTCGGCGCCCTGCAGTTACGCGCTAAATGTCCCTCTTTACTGCAGTTGAAGCATTTTGGTAGAGCCTTTCTCTCATACCCGATTCTAAGTGGTATCTTCACCTTTCTCCAAATCATTATTTGCTGACTCATACGCAAATCGATACCATTATAAATCATGAAGTCGACTCCGATAATTACTTCATCCAAAATGTCAGCCACAATAAATACGTGCTCCACACTTAGCCTGCCGATAGATACCCTGAGTTTTATCTTGCCATAGACCGTTGCAAATTCTCCAGTGGCAGTACGCAATCTGACATAACTTAGCGGCTCCATTTCTCCTTTTACCAAGTCGCGCCTGATTATTGATTGTGACGCTCCTGTGTCTATCGTCAGAACGTGCTTTTTACCGTTGATGTAACCCGGAGCAGTCAGATTCTTGTTTTCCTGCTGCATGACCGAGATGGAAATTAATGGTCCCACAATTTCGGATTTTGGCCCATTATCCATGATGCTAGCACTTTTTACGTCCAACAGTAGCTCCTGCGATGGCTTGTTCATAACCTTGTCATTCTCTGGTGGCGAAGCAGATCTCATTACTCTTTTTGGTGCCTTGCAGTATCGCTGTGAATGGCCCACTTTTCCGCAATTGAAACACCTACTGTATGCCGTTTCGTCCCTAGGCGACGCAAATCCAGTCTTTCTTGGGGACTTGCAATCTACCTGAAGATGGCCAACTTTTCCGCAGTTGAAGCACTTAGCTTTACTTCTGCATTGGAGTTCTTTCAATACTTCCTTTAGCGATTCTAGTAATTGCTTAAGCTCGCCCCTTGTGTTTTCTTCATGCTCAGCAGCAACTTCAACTTTTCGCACTTTGTATAACTGCGGCCTCGAAATGACTTTTGCTGTTTCTTGCGTCAGCGCATAGGCGACTGTCTCCGGAAACGACGACTTCGGCTCAGCGCACACCGCATATTTTACGTCAGAGTCACGGATACCATTTACAAACGCATCCACTTTGAACTGCTCTAGAAGTGGATGGTTTTCCCCAGGGTAACTCAGCTGCACCAAGCGCTCCACTTCCATGGCGAAGTCCTGAAGCGTCTCATTTGCTCTCTGCAGCCTGCCGCGTAGCTCCATTCTATACAGCTCCTTTTTATGATCGCCGCCATATTTCCGCTGTAACGCCACCATTATGTCCTCATAATTATTTCTGCAGCTAGTTGGTAGGCTTTCGAGGACTTCTGCTGCAGATCCTTTAAGTGCCAGAATCAGTTCAATCGCTTTCTCTTCATTGCTCCATAGATTTTTACTGGCCACTGTCTCAAACTGAAATTTGAAGACGTTGAAGGGTATGTTGCCGTCGAAACTGGGAGCTTTTATCCTATTTGTGTTTTCAGTCACTACTCGTACTGGACCTTCTCTTATTTCCAGGCTCATAATTTTGTTTTCAAGCTCCTGCAGCTTTACATCGACATCCTTTACCTGTACTTCGACGCCACTAGTTTCTAGAAGATTCACTTTTCTGTTTAATCCAGACAGTTGCACTTCTACGGCAGAGATTTTTTCGTCGAACTTGCTGACCTTAATTTCTACGTCATCTACTCGCTTATTGAAGGTCTCAGAAATTTCTTGTAGCTTCTCGTTAACTTTTTCTAGTTTCTCATTGTTTGCTCTAGAAACTTCTTGAATCTCAGTTAGAAGTTGTTGGTTTTCACCTCTTACTTCAGCTAACAGTTTTTCGCTGTTTGCATTAGAAGCTTCGTGAACTTCAGCTAATAGTTTTTCACTGTTTGCTCTAGAAGCTTCGTGAACTTCAGCTAATAGTTTTTCACTGTTTGCTCTAGAAGCTTCTTGTACATTTTCTAGAAGCATTCTAGAGTTTTCTCCCATTTTCTCCATCATAGCGGCGAACATCGTATTGAAGTCCATGCTACTTGCTGTTGTTGTTTCCCGGCTACATACCTCTGCCACCTCTTTTTCATCGAACTCATATGCGCCAATGTCCATGCCACGACGCTTGAATTCATCTATGAGCCTCTTCTGTAGATCAGTTTTGTTACCTGCTGTTGGCAAATCCAGCTTACTCAACTCCTTTTTCAGCTGCTCCACTTTAAGTTCTTCAAATTTCATTTTTATTATTTTAAGTTATTTTATTTTACAATTTCACTTCTGTCACCAATTGTTACGTTTTTACTTTACGTTGGGTTCTTTTAATTGCAAAAAAAAATACACTCTGTTATTACTTTTACTGTAAGTCACTTTATTTACTTAACACCACTGTTCAAAAATACAGCAAACTGTTAAACACTCTTAATATTCGACAACTTAACTCTTTGACTTTTAAATTAATACTGCAATACTACTCGCCAGCACGATTCATTTATATAGGTGCTTTAAGAGCACCAGAATGTTCTCTTCCAGACATATCTGGCAGGTTCGACTGTTATTGCTCTTGTTTTTGTTTGTGTGATTGGTTATTTCTTTATACCTGTGTTTGTGGCTATTTATTTCTTTATACCTGTGTGTGTGGCTGTTTATTTGTTTATGCTTGTATTTATGTATGTGGCTGTGTATTTAACAGAAGAGTGTTTATTTTAATCTGTGTGTGTATGCGTAATTGTTTAAGGCGTTACTCTTTATTGTTTGTTTCTTTCTATCATCATTGTAGGAAAATAAGCCATTAATGTTGTTGTTGTTGTTCGAGAGTATTGTTGTTCAGAGCTTATAATAAATAAATTCTTCTTTCGTAACAATATGTACACAAATGCAAATTCAAAAGAGAATTTATAAAATGTTTCAGAAACAAAAATTGCAAGTATGGATCGGGACTTAACATGGTTGTTAAAATATTTATAATAAATGCTCTTTTATAATATGACAGCGGCGTTGTTGTTTTATTTTAGTTTGACAGTTTTGTTTTCAAACAGCGCCATTTGCTAATCAACCGTACTATTACTATATGCTTTGCTATAGACAATCAAACACAAACATTTTACGTAAAATTATAAACATTAACACTAACATCATGTTAGTATTAAATGTATACAGCCCATCCTCGTCTCCATTGTCCCCCGTTACCATTAGATATTAACATTAAAAATAATGTTTTTTTTATATGAAGTTTGACTTTTGTTAAGACATGTTAATGACTAATGTAGACGGGGGTTTAGTCATTAACATGTCTTAAAAAAGTCAAACTTATATAAAAAACTTATATAAAAAACCCAGTATTAAAAATAATATTTTTTTCATTATATGAAGTTTGATTTTTTTCAAGACAAATTTTTATTAGGAATAGACACTAGCTTAAAACAGTTTTGTCAAGCCTCCAGCTTAGAAAAATTTGTCCTGACATTAAACGTCAATTCAGGTTTTTTATTCAACTATCTTTTGCGCCAAAAAGTGTTTTTTATATTTTTTAATTTACCATATGTATTGCTTCATTGTTCGGTTGGTTCCTCTACATATTTATCTGTACTTCGTGTTAAATTAAAAATATTTAGTAAAATGGATTAGTCTGCAATTTTATTGTGACAAAAACAAAACAAGTTATGGAAACCTCTAACAACGATGAAAAACAAATAATGATTTGTCATGTAACGTTGCAATAACACTAATAAAAAGAGTCAATACCTGGTAAAGTTTTAAATTGACAATGACTTGACGTTTGTTACGACAAAAATCATATCAGGTATAGATACTAGGTTATAAGCAGAAAATGTACTTGGCAATACCATCATTTAATCAACTAATATCTTCTTACAACCTTGGCTGGAAAATAAATTGTTTAACTATGTAATACAACTGTGTAGAAAGTTATTAAATTTTCCTTTTGTTGTGAAATCTTCCCAAAAAGTTTAGAAAATATTAAATTTTAAAAAGGAATACAAAAAGTAAGCATTATAATTTAATTACCTCATAAATATAAATACAATATAATTTTAAAATCATATGTATATTGTACACAAAGTAGACCTCTTGGGAATGGTATTAAACAAGGTCGTTTTTGTACTTGGGATATGCCAATTAAAGTAGAATGAACATGAAAAAGTGAATGACTAGAGGGAAATAATAATTTCCATTAAACAGGCAGAAGAACAACAAACAAATCGTTATCTAAATATATTATGTATAATTTCAATTTGTGTCGCATAAATATAAATGTTAATGTTCGAGGTCAAAAATAAGTTGTTGCTTATATTTGATTAATTAAATTGTGGAAAATGGCGCAATTATACCGTCTCATTAGTTCCTACTTGTAAAATTCGGAACAAGTCTAGTTCCGTGAAGCAGCAACAATTATACAGGGTGATAGAGAATTAAAAAATAAGAAAATGTAAAATAAAAAAATTGGCGGTAACACTTATTTTCAGAGTTATGGGCCTCTAAACTTTTCGTATGAAACTGATTCTGCACATTTTTGAACATATTTGGTCAATATGGGTCTCATTTTAAAGCTTTTGGAAATATCCATAGAATGGTGCTAAAATTTAAAAAAAAATTTAACCCATTAAGAACTGAATTATTTTTTTATACATCAGTTTCTCAATTTGTAATATTATGTTTCTTTCTAAACACCAACACCGGCTTCGCTTACAAAAGTTGTCCAGCATAGCCGGCCTTCGGCCGGGCGGAAGGATTTTCTCCTCTCTGGTATGACCAACACCGGCTTCGCTTTCTAAAGGTTTCCTGCATAGCCGCCCTTCGGCCGGGCGCAAGGATTTTCTTCTCTATAGTATAACCAACACCGGCTTCGCTTACTAAAGTTTTCCTGCATAGCCGGCCTTCGGCCTGGCGCAAGGATCTTCTCCTCTGTGGTATAACAAAGTCCGGCTTCGCTTACTAAAGTTTACCTGTATAGACGGCCTTCGGCCGGGCGCAAGAATTTTCTCCTCTGTGGTATAACAAACTCCGGCTTCGCTTACTAAAGTTTTCCTGCATAACCGACCTTCGGCCGGGCGCAAGGATTTTCTCCTCTATGGTATAACCAACACAAGCTTCGCTTACTAAAGTTTTCCTGCATAGTCGGCCTTCGGCCTGGGGCATGGATTTTCTCATCTATGGTATAACCAACACTGGCTTCGCATTCTAAAGGTTTTCTACGTACTATACTCATATTTTCATAAAAAAGTCATTGGTTCCTAATAGGTAAATTTTTTAATAAAACTTGAGCGCCACGTGATAGATATTTCCAAAAGCTTTAAAATGATACCCATATTGACCTAATTTGTTCAAAAATGTGGTGTACAATCACAGTTTTATATGAAAAGTTCAGAGGCCTATAACTCGGAAAGTAAGGGCGACCGCCAATTTTATTATTTTACATTTTCTTATTTTTTAATTCTCTATCACCCTGTGTAATTTTTTTTAATTGGTGCTGATTCACGGAACTAGACTTAAGCCTAAATTTCAATACATACATATATTTGAGATCAGTTATTCAGATTTCTATTTTGAGATTTTAAAACAGTTTGATTCAAAATATTTACATATATAAACTATTTAACGACACCATTAAATTATAGACGTTTTTGAAATTAGTAAGATGCATTTATAACAGTCTTTACTGTTTAGTCTACTGTTTGAATCATACTGTTTAAAGGAAGTAGATCGGCAACTTAAAATTCCTATCCATTTTGAAGAATTTATGTGACAGTTGGTAGGTTGAACATATTTAATCAATTGTTACCTAGAAAGTAACTATCAACTCACATTAAAAACAATCTGATTGACGCGACTTTTTTAATGGCAAATTATAAAAGAAACTTTGGAAAAAATCTAATCTGTCGAAGCTAATTCAATCAAAAAATAGGCGGTCACCCATATTTTCCGAGTTATGGGCCTCTAAAGTTTTCATATAAAAAATGCGATCGTTCATTACATTTCTTAACGTATAAGGTGAATATTGGTATGATTTAAAAGCTTCTTAAAATATATTTTAGGATAAGATAATCAGGTGCTTTACCTTTTTCATTAATTTTTTTTTATAAAAATAAGCTTATTGATTTTAGTCTACTTTGTATACTAATCGATTTTAAAGCTTCAAACATTAGAAGTGTATATTTTTATGTAACGATTACATTTTAGTATTGTTCGCATTGCTTTTTTTTAACTTTTGTAATCTGACGGTGGATATAGCGATCCAGACAATGCATTACATTCTGCTGGTTTTTTTTATATGTTTATATCAAATAACTTAAGCCTAAATAATTAATTAATTCATTTTTTTTTTTTTAATAAATTTATTTTGCCTAAAAAAGAAAAATCTAAAAAAATGTTGGAACTTATTTTCTTTAAAAAAATTTATTAAAAAATCCCTAATTTAATTATTACTTTTTAAATGACAGTTGCTGAAAAAAGTTAAATGCATAATTGTTATTATAGAAGAATTAGGAGTTATTTATTGACGCAAAACTCCCCGTGCTATTGCGATTTATTTTACGTTTTTGCTGACAGGGCACTGCACTATAGGTGCACATGCTAGGAGATTAAATCTGCAGAAGTTGTCAGAACGAGGAGGAAGAAGAGACGGTGAAGCACCTCCTCTGTCACTGTCCGGCCCTATCTACTGAAAGAGCGGCGCTGCTTGGCAGCCCGTTACTACAAGACCTTGCAGACTTATCAGGTTGCGATATTAACAGGATAAATTCATTTATCCGGCTTTCTGGTTGGTTTTTGCACCAAACCTATAGTGTGGATCAGCAGGTATCTTCCTGCTCATCCCTCTTTCGGGTGTCACAACGGGACCCCTCCCCCTACACGGAGCCGGCGACCCGTGCAACCTAACCTAACCCGCGCAATCGCCTAGTATTTTGTAATTTATATTTATTTACACTTTTTTAAGAAATAAACAAAAAAAGATTTTTTGGAATTCTGCGTAAACTTTATTCGAAAAATTTGACTTACCTCAGCTTCTGCGAAAGTCGTTGTAAGGGAGGCCTATTCTTCTTGCATGGGCTCCGAATAGACAATGCCCAGTGACCGTAGATATCAAGTCACGCAGTTGTATTTTCGCCATCCGAAGTAATGAATCCGTCTTCTTCTGATCCAGTAAGGGCCAGATCGTCCTTGCCGTCAAACAAGTTGACTCATCGGACCATCTGGCCTGGGCTAGGTCATAAAGAGCACGGTTTATTCATTGCCCGCATGGAGAGAGGGGAATGCCACAATAGACATCAATGGCGCCATCATGAAGCAGAGTTCCCTTCTTTGCTAGTTCGTCTGCAACATTGTTGCCTAAGGTAGTCCCATGTCCCCGCACCCATTTAAGGGTGACCGTTGAATTTTCCGCCATCGCATTTAAGGATGTCCGGCATTCCAGGACGAGATTTGATGTGCTGAACACACCTTTTAGGGACATAATGGCAGATTTACTGTCGGTACAAAACCAGATATCCCTATTCGATATTCTGTGATACCTTAGCCAGTTAGCCGCTTTTTTGATAGCAGATATTACTGCTTGTAGAACATTACATTCATTTGGGAGTCTGAAACACATCTTGATTCCAAATTCCTCTATATAGACCCCACCCCCCTTTTGGAGCCATCTGTGAACACGCAGATTGAGCCAGGGGGTTGTGAGTGACCCTCCGTCATGTCGAAATCAAAGTTTCGCATGAAGAAGGGTTTTGGGATGCAGTAGTCTATAAGTCCAGGGATAATATTCGTGATTCCCAGAATACTGGCATGGCCTCACAGTCTATGGTTCCATGTACCTGTGACATTCAGTCTAACGGTCGTTCTTAGTGCTAGCTTCCTGGCTAGCTGGTCTACTGGTAACCAATTTAGCATAGCAAAAAGTGCCTTCGTCGGTGTTGACCTAATAGCTCCTATTATTAGGATCGCCATATTACGCAATACCCTCTCTATAATAGAGATATTTTCCCTAGTATTCAGTGCTTTCCACCAGACGATCACTCCATAGAGTAAGGTCGGTTTGATTACCGCTTCGAATAACCAATCCGCAACCCTCGGGTTCATTCCCCAAGTCTTGCCTATGGCTTTTTTACATATATATATTGCTGTGATGGCTTAAGACGCTCTAGCCTGGATGTTAATTTTCCAGGATAGTTTACTGTCTAAGATTACGCCAAGGTACTTTACACTACCTGCTAGAGTTAGTGGTGCTCCTCTCAATACGGGTAGCCTGAAGGGTGGGAGCTTGCATTTTCTTGAGAATAGTACAAGTTCAGTTTTGGTTGGGTTTACACTCAGTCCGCACTGTTCTGTCCAGGCGCAGATCATCCAGAGTGCAGCCTCTAATCTTTGTGTGATAGTATCAATATGGACACCAGATACTGCCACCGCTACTTCGTCTGCGTATGCGACAGTCTTAAAATTCATGGAGTCCAGATCTTTGAGCAACTTATTGATTGCTATATTTCATAGTAGCGGGGACAATACTCCACGTTGTGGTGTGCCCCTTTCCGCTATTTTGGAAATGCTCGCTGAGCCAAATGTAGACGTTATCGTCCTGTTACTTAGCAGGTTCGTTATGAACCTGATGATCGGTTGGGCAATCCCCAGCTCTCTTAGAGATCGAGTTATTGCCATCGGTTCGATGTTATTGAAGGCTCCCTCAATATCCATGGAGGCTACCATAGTGTAGTTTTTATGCTCTAGCGACTTCTCAATATGTCCCACAAGCGAGTGTAATGCTGCCTCAACAGATTTGCCCTTCGTATAACCGTGTTGGGATGGCGAAAGGAGATGCTTATCGATTGTCATTCTCATATGAATATCGATAAGTCTCTCCAGCGTTTTGAGCAAAAAGGATGTTAGACTGATTGGCCTAAAATCCTTTGCTTTCGTGTGTGATGATTTCCCTCCTTTGGGAATAAATATCACATTGCATTTAGTCCATTGATCCGGGATATTGGACAATGATAAACAGGCTCTATATATCGGTAGGAGCCAAGTTGTCACCAGATCTAGATTGTTTTGTAGATCAGCCCATCCGTGCCCGGAGACTTATAAGGATGGAAGCTTTTGATCGTCCAGTGCAACCTATTAGTGTCTATGTTCACGGCGTACTGTGTCCGGCTTATTTGGGTAGAATTGTATTGTACCCCCGAGATTGATCGACATCCTGGGAAGTGGGTGTCTATCAGGACTTCCAGTGATTCCTGTGCACTGGTGGTCCAATTGCCGTCTGATTTCTAAATGTATCCAGGAATTGACGCTTGTTTGGCAAGTACTTTACGCAATCTGCTAGCCTCAGAAAAACTTTCAATGCCACTGCAGAAGTCTTTCCAAGATTCACGTTTTGCGCTCCTAACCTAATTCTTAAATTTTTTCACAGAGAATTTGTAGAGTGACCAGTTCCCTGTCCTCTTACCCTCGTTGAAGAGTTTGCGGCAGATCTTACGAGATTCCGCTATTTCCGTTGACCACCATGTTGGTCTGCGATTCGAACGCTGAATCGACGGTCTGCAGGACTTATTTGTTGCATCTCTAAATGCGTTGGTAAGTCTATTTACAGCATCTTCGATGTGCGTAGTATCCCGAGGATTATGGGAGGATTAAGTATATTTGTAAGGAGCATTCTCTGTTTCTCCCAATCCGTCTTACGTCTATTGATGTAAGCGACGGTCCTAGCTTTCTTCCTAACAATGGAGATAGCCCCGTCACAGTTGCTATTGTCAATAATAGCCCTTAACAGTGGATCCTTAGCAACCTCACTGTAAGGTCTATTTATGACCCTGGATGATGTATTTATTAGTGTTTTTGCCATCCAGGTTCTCAGCACTGCTACCTTCACCTTAACCTTACAAGTGGTGTCAATTTTGGTCCGCGGGTTGGATGGTCCCCTACCTATGAAAATGCGAGCTACCTCTCTGGACCACTTGTGCAGTGTATCCAGGGAAATGACTGGCATACCTGTTTTGTACTGGTTTATACTTGTGTTTCATTTCGATGCATAATACAAAATTGTATGATGTTTTATATATCTTAAATTTTATCACTGGGATTTGCAATTTTTCGTAATATTATATTCTTTTGTTAAGGCAGGGAACCAAATGACTAAATATTTTTATTTGAAGTATTTAATAATTTTCATTTAATTTGTATTTAATTAATTTTCAAATAAAAGAAAATATATAAAGAGAATAAAAATAAAGAAAAATTTTTGTTTGGTAGTATAATATAAAAAGAAATAGTGTTTAAAAGTGTAAAACAAATTCAAAAAAAAAAAGCTCTTCTCCTATGAAATATAATAAAAATTAAAATTTCTCATATCCTATTTCTTTGATAAGTTTGTTTAAATAGAAAATTAACAACAGTTGAAACTACCTTGTAGACAGATACGAAGAGTGCTGGTGAAGGACGTAGCTGTCTAGAAAATGCATTCCACTCTGCTGGTGTCTAATTTTTTCTTTATCTCTTTATAATTAAGAACTTAAGCCTAAATAATTAATTTATGTTATACTTTGTAATAAATATATAAAATTGGCTCAGAAATGCCTGTTTATATTATGGTAATGAAATAAATAAATAAAACAATGTGATTAATTAAAATTATTTTATTTCCTATAGATTACATAATTACAAAAGTACGGAAACAGGGATTAAACTTTGTTTTTAGAATCTCCCTTGTTTCGTTAGCTGTTTCAGAAATGATAGATGTTTTTATTGTACTTGTAATGTTACAAATGTAAATAGTTATCACATGAAAATAAATTGATATATTTTCCAGTTAACCATTTGACCACCAGCATGAACTTTCCCAGTTTGCTCAGTAAAGCTGAGCCACATCAACGTACAATAATACATTTGGATATGGATTATTTCTATGCTCAAGTAGAGGAACTACGTGATCCTGTGTTGCGTACAAAACCAATGGGAGTACAACAGAAAAATATAGTCGTCACATGCAATTATAATGCGCGAGCTTTTGGTATTAAAAAGCTAATGCTGGTTACTGAAGCCAAACGTCTATGTCCCGATTTGGTATTGATCAATGGGGAAGACTTAACACCATACCGTCAGATGTCACAAAAAATATTTGAAATTTTACTTAATTTCATTCCGTTTGTGGAAAAATTAGGTTTCGATGAAAATTTTATAGACGTCTCATCAATAGTCGAAAAGAGGGAACAACAAAAACAACAACAACAAGATCAAGATCAAGACTCTGACGATATAGATTTACCACCTGTCATAGGTCATATATATCCATCTGATGGTGCAACGTTAAATGCCTGCACTTGTGGTTGCGCACAGCGTTTGGCTATAGGCACGCAAATCGCTCAAGAAATACGACAGGAGCTTGTGGATAAATTAGGCGTTACATGCTGTGCTGGTATATCGTATAATAAACTTTTAGCAAAGTTAGTAGGCTCTCAATATAAGCCAAACCAACAAACTGTACTTGTCTCATCGCATGCTGAACAATTCATGCGAGAATTAAGAGAATTAAATCGGATAACCGGCATTGGGCAAAAAACTGCGTCTCTTCTGCTCGAAAGTGGAGTATCGAATGTTGAAGAACTGCAGAGATGTGAACTGGACTTTTTAAGAAAAAAATTTGGTTATGAAACCGCTGTTAAGTTAAAGGACTTGGCATTTGGTCGTGATACAAGTGCAGTCCGCCCCACAGGTAAACCGAAAAGTATTGGCTTAGAGGATTCCTGTCGACCTATATCTGTACGAACTGAAGTTGAAGAACGTTTCCGTATGTTACTAATGAGATTAATGGAACAGGTGAGTTTAAGAAACAGAAATATTTAATCTTATTCTAATAAATTTTATACTCTTAAGGTCGCTGAAGATGGGCGAATTCCCATTTGTTTAAAAATCATTTTGCGAAAAGTCGATGCTCAAAAAAAGAGCAGCCATCGGGAAACAAAACAGGCTAACATACTGCCGTCTCTCTTTAAGTCAACTTCCTGTACGGACACTGGCGGGCCAAAAGTTATGTTAGCAGAGGGTGCTCAGGAAAAGCTTTTAAAAATAATTATGCGCTTATTTGAACGTGTTGTTGATTTGAATAAACCATTTAATATTACCTTAATAGGTCTAGCATTTTCAAAGTTCCAACAACGTAAAGTGGGATCGTCCTCCATAGCAAATTTCCTTATCAAGAAAACAGATTTGGAAGTGCAATCCATTACATCTCTCATAAATACAGATGTATTTGAACCCAGTCCCGAAAGTTCATCGTCATCAAAAAACTGTTCTTCGCAAATGCCCAATATTGATGAGGCATTTCGTTCATCACCTACAACTTTTCAACCAAGTGATCAATTTTATCGAAGAAGAACTACGGCTGCATCTCCTATTCCAATGTTGATTGACAACGGTTCAGAATCGGGAGCTACTAACTCCGACTTTTCAGACTTTTCGGAAACAGAAGTTGAGCCTTCACCCAAAAAGAGTCGTATTAGCCGTTTGATCATGACTAAACGACGCTGTTTTGGTAGTTCCGCAATATATAATTCCACAGGTGACACAGCTACTGAAGTTGCTTCTCCGAGTAAATTACGTGTCTGTGATTTACGATTGAATTCTAGGGATAGCGATCGTGATTTTCCAACAAGTCCAAGCACAGCAACGGCAGCATTACCTTCAACTTCTTCGCTATGCTCGTCAACGACATTTCAAACAACTACATCATCCACATCACACTTACCCACAAGCACTGCCAATGGCTGCAATACTTTGCAACGTTTTTATCCGGCTCAACCACTACTTTCAACTCTTTCAAATCGGAACGACCGCTTAGAGGATTTTCGTGCGAATGCTCTCATTTTTGCCCGTAGACATTCATTAGCATCTTCGTCCGCCACTGTATCTCCAATGCCGTCCCCCATGGACGACTGCATTGAATCGTTAGCACAGTCAGTTGATACACCACCTCAACAATTTGAAAAACTCGAAAACGATACTATAATTGCAGAGAAGTTCTCGACAACCATTACTGGTAACCTCTCAAACATTCCCTGTCCGGCTGGAGTGGATCCCCAAGTTTTTAACGAGTTACCAGTTGACGTACAAAACGAACTGATAGCTTCCTGGCGTTCTTCTTTAGCGGCAGCTGCAGCTGCCGTAGCCAATGGCAGTATATCTCCATTAAACTCATCTCAGAGTAGTGCAACGCCAACATCGCAAATGCAAACTACTCTAAGTGCGACAGCCAAAGCCGGTGGTAATAGTGTCAATAAAAATGTTCAAAAAAATACTCTTTATAGGTATTTTTTGCGTAATAAGTGATTTATTGTTTTTATTTATATTTAATGTTTGTTTTTATCTTAAATAACTTTTTTAACTCTTCTGCGCATATGTAAATAATTTTATTTTAATGCGAAAATCAATTATAATAATTAGACTGGATTTTTATAGATTTTTTTAATAAATTCATTACTTTTTTAATTGAAGTATTTAACTTTTAAACATTTTGCCTAACAGTTTCATTGATTGTAAGAATAACTTAAAGTTCATTGCTATTTTTTGTTTTTCCATTATTAATATAGTGTTTTAAAATTATTTACATCAATAAAATTGAAAATTATATACAATTTT